>JTLS01000745.1:0-14261 GCA_000826855.1 Basidioascus undulatus
CCGGCACCCCCTCCGCCGAGGCGTAACCCGCTCTATGCGGACATGTTCATTGGTCCGCCCCCGTTCCGGCGCGACGCGCCGAACCGGCAGAGCGTCATCATGCCGCGGCGGAAGACGTCGCTCACGCGCGGGTCGGGCGGGCGCCCCGGCGTCGTGAGCAGGCGGCAGAGCATGCCAGGCCCGCTGAGGGAGGGCGTCGCGATCGATGGGCGCGAGGCGTGGTCGAGCAGTGCGATGGTCGGACTCATGCCGCCGCTGCGCAATGACCCCCCGACGCCTACAAAAAGCGGCGTACCGCGGCGGCTACAGATCGACACCGCCGTTCCACCGCTGTCGCCGCAACTGCCGTCGACCTTCTCCCCCGACACGCCCGTTGCCGACGCGGAGGCGACACTTAAGGCGGTCAAGCGCAAAAAGAGCCTCTCCCACCGACTCTCCCAGCACTTCAACTTCACCCGACGCTCCTTCCGGTCTTCACCTTCCCTCCCGTCCCTTCGTTCTGCGGTCGCGCTCGAGACGGAACCTGTCCCTCCCATCCCTTCCTCTCTCACCGAGCCGTCTACCCCTACCAGCCCGTTAGCCCCCACCGACCCGTTCGCGCCCGTCGAGTCGGTTCCCTCCGCACCCCCCTCCGTCCCCGCCTCCGCATCCTCATCCATCACCTCCCTCCCGATCTCTCCGCGCCGTCCCACTCGCACGGCACCTCCGCCTCCCCCGCCCGACGTGCCGCTGCCGACAATGCCCGCGCCTCCGCCTGCGCCAGGCTTTGCGCACTTCTTCATTGGCGCAGAGGACGACGAGGAGGAGGATGAGGAGGATGAGGAGGATGAGGAGGAAACGTTCGTGCATGCGGTGGAGACGATTCCGCCCTCGGACTCGGGAAGCAGCTGGGAGGTCCTCGATGACGCTGTCGAGGTCGAGGAAGAGGTCGGCCGCGACGTTTCACAGCCTGCGTGGCGCCGCCCCACGCGGCGCTTCTCCGTCTTTGCGAACTTGTCGTCACCGTCTGTTATCGTATGTCGTCCGATTTTTCTTGCCTACATCTGATGTGAAAGCTCACTCAATCTTCAAATCATCAGTACGCATAACGCTCTCTTTCTTCCCACTATCCAACGCATCGGTTTTGGCTCGTCCCCACGCTTCGAAACCTTGATACCCTTGCCTCGTCTCCCACAGACCCGCTCCCCATCGCACTCTTCTAGGTCCGCCTGTTGTACTCCGCCGTCATAATGCCTCCGCCACTGTATCAGCATCGCAATACCCAGCATCAGCATCTTGTTCCCGGCTCCCTGTCCAAGCTGTACCTTTCATACCCTTCTCGAATCCTCAACATGCATCCTGAGCAGTCCGTCGTCATAGATATGGTTCTGCTTGCTTGATACCGGTCATGACTTGTAATGCATCGCGCGATTGTTTTCTTGTCGTGATATTCTTCTCAGCTGCCGGTTGACTGCGCCGCCTAGCCGCGGCATGGAAATGAAAGGGCCGCTGCCAAGCAAGTGGCCAGCGCAGAACTGCGTTTTGGTTGCGGAAGTGAAAGAACTAGCGGAAGCCGCCCCTTCTCCTACCAGTTCCCTTTATGGCGCTCCTCGAACAGCATGCGCAGGCTTCCACGCACACTGCTTCAAAGAATGCAAAACTGGGTAGATAACCCGGTAGATAACCGATGTGTATAGAGGCACAAGGATATCGTCAAGCCGACGTCCCATCCGAAATCCGTCTCCATCCCCGACCCGACAGCGCCTGGCCAATCTACTCCACGTCCTCCGCAACCTTTACGACCATCTTGCCCTTATTAGCGCCCGTAAAGAGCCCGCGGAAGTGCTCGGGAGTGTTCTCGAGCCCCTACCGCACGGTGTACTTGAGCTTGAGCTCGCCCTTCTTCAGCTCCGCCCCTGACTCGGCGAAGCGGTCTCGGCGTAGTTCACCCTGAGCGAGTGGGGCGGATTTCAGGTTAGCCGGGGGCGGATGGGGAGCTGTGGAGGAGGAGAGAGGGCTTACACGATGAAACCCTGAGAAGTGGAAGGAAAGGTTTGTGAGTATGGAAATTGAAGGGATATTGGGGCAGGGAAACGACGAACTTGCAGCGTCGCGCTCTGCGCAGTGATGTTAAAGTAGTTCACCAGAGGCTTGGACTTGCCGTTATACCCGCTGATGGAGCCTGAAGGACGTTTACACATGGTAGAGTATCAGCACTGGCGTGAGGAACGCTGAGGGTACGAGAGGGTTTGAAACGGCGCACCGCAGGCGACCATGCGCGCGAACTTGTCAAGGCGGGTCAGGGCAAGGTCGAGGATCTTACCCCCGACGTTGTCCCTGAATTCACACAAACCGACTCGTTCAGCTCTTGCGTGTCACTGACAGTCATCGAACGAGATGAACCAGTACACGTCGCTGTCAACGCGAAACAATCAAACCCATCAGCTTTTCGAAGAATCGGTGAAAAGGAATCTTGGATTCTCAGCAAGAGCGGCAGACATGCTTCCACAGGTAGCCAACGGCCTTAATCAGCTCCTCCTCAAAGTTCGGCGACTTCTAGTCGAACGCCGCGTCGACGCCGTAGTCCTTCAGCAGGCTCTGGCACTTCTCCCGCCCGCGATCGCGACGACCTTGGCGCCAGCCAGCTTGCCGAGCTGGCAGCTGGCACATGATGCTGCCCGCGCGCCGGCGGCCCCGGAAATCTATTTTTGGGTAGGAAGTGCTGGTTCGATGAGAGGAGTTGGTGGGAAAGGTCTAGGGAGGAAGGAGTGAGGTACCAGGAGCGTCTCGCCCTTCTTCAGCTTGCCGATTTCGCGAAGACCCCCTGGGGGTGAAAGCGAAGGTTAGGGATGCGTAATAATCTGGGCTTGGAAAATTAATGAAGAACGCACAGTACGCGGTCTGCCCAACACCGCCCATGACGCCGAGGTAGTCGCGCGTGGTGATGCCCTCGCCCACCCTGCGACACGCCGTCCCATTCAGCAATTTGTTTGGGGGATGGATGGTGGCCCAGCACTGGATCTTCTAGAATTGGCTGTACTTCACGACGGATTAGTGCTGCCAGCCGAGGAGACCAGAGACGTAGTCGCGCTCCTGGACGCCCTCCCTTGCTCTCGATCACACGGCCGACTGCGAAGGCCGCCATGACCTCGCCGATGGGCTGGGGAGGGAGTAGCTGTTTGAAATATTTCTCGTAAGCGTCACCAAGACAAGGGAAAAAGAAAGGACCAAGCGCACCTCCGTTTGTCGTTCAGCCATCCTCGCTGTGCAGGGCTGGCGGCAGTAAAGGAGTTTCAGTGTGTGGGTCCTCGAAGGAAGGTGAGTAAGACGGACTCGAGCGAGACCCAGTGAAGCTTGACGACAGCCTCGCCGTCGCCCGGCTTGTGGACCTCGGCGGGGAGGACCTTGAACGTGTTGCTGTCGATCTCGCCCTTGGGGCGCTCGTTGAGGACAACCTTGGAGGGCATGATGGTGCTCGATTCGAAAGGTGCCAGTGTGAGTGTGTTTGGGGGAGAGAACGAAGGTTTCTGGAGGTTTTTAAGGGGTACGATCGAGAGAAGGAGGTGAGAAAGGGCCAGCGTCTTCTTAGGACCGGACCGCCTCAGTGAGCGGGAGGATCGTCTTCTTCCGTGGGCCGTGGGCGGCTTGATGATCTTGATGATCTCATAACGATCTCAGCCCTCCACGTCGGTACGGCCGCTGGCACCCCGTACACCTCCCCATCTTCTCCCCGCCGCCGCTTGAGGTGAAAAAGGAAGAGATGGCCTGCAAACAGAAAACATACCGGTTGCGGCCGCGGGTGGACTGCGGAAAAGTGGGGCTGTCTAAGTTGTCGTCCGCCCGTCAATTTTGCAGCCTTAGACTATCTCTCCAAAATTCCAAAACGCCACAAATGAAGTTCTACACCACAGCACGTCAGCACCAAGCAGTGCACCGACTTACGCTCCATAACATTTGCATCAAAAACCCTTGGTGTACGTGCATAAGCGTGTGAAGTGTGCAGAAACAATGTACCCAATTGTCAAAGGAACAGCATGAAAGCGGCAGCACACGCAGCTGTATCGGATCCGCAGCAGGCTGCGCACGCCTTTCGGCACAGTCGCACTCACTTGCACATTCCACGTCCTCCTCTTGCCCAGCAACAACCATCATCCCATCTTCCCCCAGCGATTCTCCTTTAGCATTAGACCTTGTGATCCGCACGACCCCACCGCATAATCAAGCCCATTCCGCAATGCGTCCTATCGCGCTGGCCGCAGGAGCGGGACTCGGTGAGTTTGGACGCTGCTCGATTGAATGACCCGCCACCAGGCGTCCACGCTCGAGATACTGACTGGTCGGCGCTGCGATTCGGTCGGACAGCAGTCCTCTCGCTCCTGGCGCCGTCGACGGTGTCATCCCCGCTGATCGATGTCGCGCACACCAAGGTTGAGATGGCGGGCGGGCAGGTCCGAGGGCGGGACGACATGGTCGTGCATGTGGCTCGTCTCGACTCGTGAGTGTCCTCTCGTCCTTCCTCTCCCCGTGCACTCTCGGTTTGTGTTGACGCTGGGGCATGGGGTTGACAGGCTATTCACCGACGACATGAAGGAGCGGCTCGTCGAGCGTGAGACGCACCTCATCCTCAACCTCCATCTCGAGGAGGACGGGCGCGTGCTCGACGTGAACGGAGGGAAGATCCCGCTCGTCTACTCGCCCGAGACGGACGCGGTCGCGCACCACTCTGGGCCCGGGCCGGTAATCAAGGTCGAGGTGCGCTTCGTCTTTCATCTCAGTCAAAGATGAGGATGCGGCCGGAGGCTGACGAGGGGAACGCTGTCAACAGACGATCAAGATGGCTGCGCACTCTGCGGACCTGACGACCGACCTGGCAACGTTCAACGAGCTGGCGAACGCGCTCCCGCGCGGGCTCATCCGCGCCGAGCTCCTCGTCGCTACCGAGTCGGCGGCGCCCGGCGCGCCCGACTTCGAGGTCGGCGTGTTCCTCAAGCTGCAGGAGGTCGAGGGCCGGGCGGTCGAGCTCGAGCACCAGTCCGTGCGCCCGCTGTTCAAGCTCCGCGTTCACCTCCCGCCGCCGACTCCCGAGGAGGACGTCCTGGAGAAGCAGGTGGGCGAGGAGGAGCCGGAGGAGGGCATCGTTCTCCTCGGCGTGTGGGCGGTGGTGGGCATCGGCGGGCTGCGGGGGACGACGCTGCGCAGCCAGGCTGGGAAGGCGACGGGTGCGGGGGTCGTGCTGGGAAGCACGTTCACGTCCATACCACCTATACACTCTCCACACCCACCATCTTCCCTCTCCTCTCCCCCTCCCACCTCCGCACCGCTCCTCCACCCCGCCTTCCACCCATACCCATACCCTTCTCTCTCTACCGTCCACCTCGCCGAGTTGAACAACTCGACCAACGCAAAGCACCCCCATCCCCATCCTGCGCCTTCCCCTTCCCCTCCGCAGCCTCCACCCGACCACGACAACCCGTCCGTCAAGCGCATCGTCGGCCGCGTGTCGGCGTGGACGTGCACAACGCTTTACCTTACTTCGCGGATGCCCCAGATATGGAAGAACGTGCGTTCTCCCCCTCCTCTTTCCCTCATGGGCTTTTGCTCGTTTGCGCCGCGCGGCTGATCTGCAATATCGCCCACAGTACCAGAGGAAATCAGTTCAGGGCCTTTCCGTCCTCCTTTTCGTGTTCGCCTTCCTCGGAAACACCTTTTACGTATGCCTATCACGCTTTCCCCCTTCCCCTTTTCGACACGCCGCCTGACCCCCGCCTTCCACACAGGTCGCCTCCGTCCTCACCGCAGCCAACATGTCCCTCCCGCCTCCCGAAAACATCGACTTCCTCCTCGAGTCCCTCCCGTCCGTCTCTCTCCTCCCTCTCCACTCCCCACTCCCCACGACGACTCACATCCCCCCCCACCTCACAGCTATCTTCTCGGCTCCGGCGGCACGCTCCTCTTCGATATCACCATAGTGCTCCAATCCTACCTGTACCGCTGGCGCGCCCCTCACCCTCCCTCCGCACGCGGATCCCCAACGATGCAGCGCCGCTCCATCTCGACGCACCGCGCGCCGATCAAGCTCCCCGCCAACGCGGACGCCGGCGACGAGGGCGCCAGCCTCCTCTTCTCCACGCACGCTCGGCACCACAGCCGGAGCAAGAGCATGCATTATGGCACGATGGGCGGGGAGGCGATTCCGGAGACGATTTTGGAGGCGGGCGAAAGCGCGTGGGATCGACGGGTGGGAGGAGGAGGGGGTGCGGAGCAAGTGTAGAAGCGATGTGGTCTCGTTCTGGATTACTGTACGCTTTGCTCTTCGCGCTTCACTCGTGTTTCGAACCCTATTTGTAGTTCGCATCGCATTGTATACCATATTGTGCATTACGTCGGGGGTTCTGCGAGATCGCTGCATGCGCGATCGCGATTGGGCGGAACTGGACGCTCACCAGTCTCAAAACACTTGGCGACATCGCTCGTACCCGACAAACTGTTCCGACTCATCTCTGGCTTCCAGAATCTCTCTGACACTCGACATCACAATCGATTGGATGGGCTACAAGCCAGGAACGACCTCCGAGCCATCCGCCTTGTCAGCGATCGGAGTTCTGAACACCTACGTGATTGGCGATCTCGCTCAGTTAATACGTGCACTCGCAATCTCTACTTCCCTCGTGTTCGGAGTTTTAAATTCTTATTCGTTCCCGACTGCTATGCGGGTCTTTCGACACTGGATGACGCCCTTTGCGCCATCGGGAAGCATCTGTGCAGTTTCAAGTACGGAGATGTTGGACGCTGGCCGACCTATCATTCAGAGCTTTTAAAGGCCTTCTTGGGCCTCCCACACTCTTGTCCACGTCTCTCTATACTTCGATTCAAAATTCACGGTCCCATTGAGCACTCAGGGCACTGCGTCACCCGACACTCACTCGCGTCCACTTTCCCCTAGCCTCTTTCCCCTAGCCTCTCTTACCTCGAGCCGTGACAAAGTCGCTGAGCTCGCGCGAACGCTTCCCGCGCCTGGAGCATGTCAAGCTTGAGAGCTTTGTGACTTGGGTTTGGAAGCGCTGTTGATCGCTGGATCGCCTTCGGAGGCTTAAGGTCAGCTTCGAAGAGCTTCGCCAGGCGGGTACTGCACTGGAGAACGGTTTGGGCAAGCGATTTGGCGAGGACATGACATCGGGGTGATCGCTCTGGCGGATGAAGAGTCGGCTTGCCGAGGTGGAAGGCAATTTCAGCGCTTTGATGAGATAAAGTGGTATGATGCCGTCCAAGCTATCACTTGAGTGCACAGGGCGACAGAGCGTAAACGGAAATGCACAACTTGTTCAACGGCTCCCCGACACAAACATTTTACATCCACCTGTCTCTACGACTCTCCAACTATGTTCATGCACGTCTCAAGCCCGATGTGCCTTGCACCACTGCGAGAGGGGGGAAGTTAAGTCAGCTTGGGTGCATGAGCCTCAATCGCGGGTGATCAGGAGATGCACCTTCTTGTGCTGCGGGCAGTCTTCCTTCTGGTGTTCCGGCTTGCAGTACGCCGCACCCGCGCACGACTTGCACATGGATCGAGCTACCGTCCCGCAGACGCCGCAGAGATTACCAGCGAAATCGAGACATTTTTTGAATTTGGCGGCAGCAATCTCTATCTCCTCTCGGGAGTACAGCGGAACGTCCGGGCTTCGGAAGAGCCTGCAGAGCTCCTCCAGAATCATTGCACGCGCATTGAGGGGCTCTCGGCGCCTCCAGAAAGCGAACAGAAGGCTCGCATTGCCATCGATCGCGGGGAGTGGTTGGTCAAGTTCGTACTGCAGTCAGCCGCGGCCCTTCGCGGTAAGAAGGACCGAAACCACTTCGATGATCATGGTCACATCTCCCCCGTATGTACAGCAGGCGTCGCGGTGTCCTGGTGTGAGTAGAGAGGCACAGCAGATACCGCGAAAGTGTCGATTAGACTGATGAGGCCCTTCTTGGATATACAGACCGCGGTGCCCGGCTTGATCGAGTATTCCGAGTCTCGGAAGGTGATGCGAGGATAGCTTTCCCCGGGAAGGCTTTGAATGAGAGGTGTGCATGGACTGCGACTCAAGAGCAAGAGTAGCAGAAGATTCTGGCAGTCCTGCCGGAAGGAATGAGAGGGCGCCGATCTCGATCCCGGGGCATCTCACCTTCGGCGTGGGTTTCTCAAACCTCTTCGAAGCACCGGCACGCCCCGCGCTGCGGCGGCTCGAATTGCCAGATCCACAAACGCCTGTTCACTGAAGCGGGCGGGTATCTCTGATGCTCCGGCGCAGCTGAAGGCGTTCGGCCACTCGCTCACCTCGCTCTCACTTGATCGCGACCCCGCCGTCTACCCGCCCGACCTAGGCGACCTTGCTCCGAAGCTCCTCTACCTGGTCCTCTCCTGGCAGCGCGCACCAACAGTAGGAGCGATCTACCCCCCGCGCGAGCTACACATGATCAGGCTCCCTTGCATCAACGTCGATTTCATCGGCACGGTCGCGTTCCTCACTTCGCTGCTCAATCTCGATTAGTGACCCCGCCTGCGGAGAGTCATCGCGCCCCAGCGCCTCGCACTCTCGTTCGGGAACTATAAACTCAAAGATACGAATGCGCTCTCGCTGGGAAGTTCCTGAGGCACTCGCACGAACTGGCGCACCGGGGAGTCGTCTGATACGACTCGGACGGGGCCACACTGCCGGGGTTTTTGGCGATTGCTGTGAGGGGCTGAGTTTGGGATGGCTGGGGAAGTGGAATTACTAGAACGGAGGTTATTCGTCTTTTTAACATCAACTTGTGCGCCCTGAGGCATATTTACACATTTGCACTGCACGCGAAGGACAGCGAATCCGGCCAGCCCCTTTGAAGTTATAGCAACGCTGTTGCCACTTACATCTCATTCAAGGTCAAAAGAATACACCCATTTCAACAGGTTTGGGTACAGGAATTTAAAAAAAAAATCCCCGTGCGTGTCCATGCCGTTGAGCCACGCCACTGGTCCACAAGCATCGAGGGTGGCTCATAGAACACGGCAGGATACTTCAAGGCCTAATCATACCTGTTGGATTACATAAAGTTGAGTTCCCGAACGGGAGAGGCCCTAGGGTGATCACCATTGCGTATTCCGCAATGTCGCTGCCCGTTTGATGGCTGCCTGCACTGTATGTGTTTTGCAACTCAAGCCGGATGGTGACTTCTTTTCACCCACCGAAAGGCTCTTGGATTTCCCCGGCGTTGCACAATGTTGTGTCCGCGACTGACATGCACAATGGCCAGTGCCACCCAGTTCTCTGGCCTGTACTGCCGAGTGTCTCCCGCACTCCGCTCTCACCTACAGCGAGTGGAAATTTCGTCCGAAGTAAGGGTTTCACCATTTAGTTTTCGTTTGCACATTGCACACAAAAAAATGGTAATAATAAGAAAACGGTTTTAACCGTTCGTAAACAGTTTACAAACAGTTTACATTGGTGCAAGATCTGGATGTATATAGCAGCCTCAGCCGGGCTCACCTGAACCCCAGTCAACCTCCCACTTGTTCTTGGACAATTTTTGGCGCAACTAGAGGCCCACAGGGATCTAAGAAAAAAAAGCTTATCTAATCTTCATTGTGTGAAGAGAGCGTGCCGCCAGTCCATGCTAGCTGCCTGGACATGGAAGACATGCTCAAGGGCTCTTTTGTGCATAATCAGACTGGTGTGGCAGTCCTTATTGCTGTGCGAGAATACAGAATATCTATACTTTGGAGATGTACAGCTGTTGAATGCCCCAGCACAAGAACTGGAAGAAGGAGACAAGATGCATCCGCATATCGTAGATAGTAGCCGTCGGGGATATCCTTGTCACCAATGTTGTGCCCATGAGCCTCCAAAGACATTTCTATTCTATTTAATATCTTGCTAGCGAACTAGTATTCAAGCTTACACCCTTCCCCCAGCTGCTTCTGTGAGAGTCCCAAGTGGACATACCCACTCTCTTACCGCAGGGATGCCAACCAATACTCTCTTCAGGGGGTCATACTGTACATAAGGATTATGGGTAAGATAGCTCAGGAAAAATTTCTGCCCCAATGTGGTGTGATGGTGCAATACAGCCATACTCTCTTGACAGCGCCATGGCCGTCTAATTGTGCTTCCCAAGGGGTTGGTGGCATGGTGGCAAGCCTGTAACCGTTTTAAACTGTCTGTACGTTTTAGACTGTCTGTACCATTTCCGTTTGCGTTTGTACCAATCGGTGCAAACAATTGTTGCGTCTCCGTCCGCTCCGCGTGTGCGGATATCTCAAGGGAAACCTTTCCGAACATGGCAAGGAACATGCCCACATCACAGACAGCAGCGCAACCGGTACCTCTATCGTCAAAACCCTCCTACTTCTCCCAGAAAGGCCACCACCAGGCTCATCAGCCCTGCGACGAGCGCCGCTTGAGGGAGTATGTGGTACGCCGAGCTATCGTCTCCGTCCGCTCCGCGTGTCGCAGAAGGACGCTGCCCAGTTCACTGTCTTTCAGCTTCCAATCATCCTGACAGAGAGAGCAAGACGTCAACCGACCGAGGTGGACGTTGAGGACGTCAGGGTGGGACGGGTTCCGGCGGTGGAGATGGAAGAGATGGAGGCTGTAGCGGCGGCGATCATGGATGACAGTGAAGCGGAAGGGGGACAGAGGGACTGGACCACCCGAGTTAAGTGAGGGACGAGAAGCTACGGCGGGGTCTATGGTGGCAGTAGGACAGCGGGACGTACTTGCGTAAGCTGCGCCGCTTGGAGCTGCTCAGCTGCTGTGCAGCTGGATCGGAGACACTGTTGGGTGCGTGGTTAGTTTCGTTGTAGGAGCGGGAGGGGGGGCGATGGAGAGGGAGGACGACGAGTTACGGAGACAGCGGCAGTCTGGAACCGCCTGTTTGTGCACACGCACGCGAGGTCCGTGATATCCGAGCACTGCGCAGCCGTCACCGCGTTGCTGGTGCAATCGAGGACCTGCTCATTTCGTTCACACAGTCAACATCCCCCTCCCACCCACCAAAGGAACAGTCAAGATGCTCGTGCTCACGCATTGAGGGATGGCCAACGTGTCGGGGATCTGGGCTCGGACGAGGAGGGGAAGCAGGAGGAATAGTGCAGGAAAGAGTTTTGAGATAGAGCGTTGGGGGAACATGACGGCTGGGAATGTGGAAGGAATGACGGGTGAGGCGAGATGGGGAGGGCATTTGAGTGCCGCAGCGAAGGGTAGAGTGCGGGAATGCCAGACATAAGAGCTGCTAAGAAGTTCAAGCTTTTTCGATAGCCCTTATTTGTCAGAGTATGTCACGGGTAGAGCTTGGGCGTAGTGGTGCAGTCTCAGAGCGAAGCTATGGTGGGTTATCCTGTTGTCGTATTCGTCGCCACTGCAACATGGCCAGCGAGGACTCTAAGTCGCCTTGCCTGGTGCCTCAGAGCTCTTCTATATCACCCCGCCATTTTCTACTTCTTTGCAACAGAGCTGCTAGTGGTCCTCAGGTTGCATTCGGACTACGATACCGACGGTGGGCAATGCCATAGCACGCCTTGTACTGCCGCCGGGCGATATAGACACGAGTTCTGGGAGTGGGCTGTACTTTGAACATTCACACCTTGTTCTTGCTTGCAGTGAGAGGTAGACTTACAGAGCTCCAGTGACAGAAGTGCCAGTGGCATGCGGCATTGGGATTTTTCGTGTGCTCAGCTACGACTGACCTTTTTCTTCCTTTTCGACGCTACCCAAGTTAAACCTTACCTATTCATGCGTTTCCTGGGAGAGGAAATCATGTGTAAATTGAAGTGGTCGTTAAAGTCAGTCGGGCCTCAGCTGCAGTGTTTCGTTTCGCTGGCAGCCTGCCCTGGCCCGCCTGCGGTTCCCACGCCCGCTCGCCCTCGCCCCTCTCCCCTAAGACCAATACCTGCCTACACCTCACACATCGTACATCCTCACCACCAAACACACACCATGGCCACCTACCTCGAACAAGTCCGCGCTTCCGTGCGTCTTGACAATCCCACTGAACCGGCAGGCAAGCGCGGAGATGGGCTGACCTGCGCGCGGAGACAGAACGGCAAGCTGTTTCAGGACGTGCCGGTGACGGAGGAGGGCGTCGACACGCTCCAGTTCTTGGAAGGCGCGGAGGTCGTCGTTAAGCTGTTTGGTGAGTCGGCAATGGCATTCTGACGGTGCTGGGGAAGGCTGGGAGGCTGATGCGTGGAGAGGACGAGCACCCAGACCTGCTCGGCAACAAGGCGTTCGCTGTCGTTCAGAATGACTTGAACGGCAACATCAAGGTGCCGTGGGCATGCATTTCTTTCCTATCAGGGTGTGGGAGGCTGATTCTGGGATGTGATTGATGGTGGTGGTGCGCCGAGCAGAAGGTCCGCGACCGCCACGCGGCGAAGCCCGCGGAGTCCAGCACGCTCGAGAAGCTCGTGCGGAACGAGAAGGCGGAGGGGAAGACGACTGCTACCCAGGGCCTGCTGTGGCTTCTCCGGTGCGCTGAGTCTCACTCTCCTCATCCTGGCTGCCCGGGCCCGAGGGACTGAGATGGTGTGTGAGGTAGCGGGCTGCAGTTCACCTACACAGCGCTGAAGCGGTCGCTCGAGAACCCGTCCGAGGAGCTGAGCGTGAGCTTCACGAAGGCGTACGAGGCCACGCTCAAGCAGTTCCACTCCTTCGTCGTCAAGCCGCTCTTCACCGTGCGTCCCCCTCCCCCACGCCCGCTCACCTTCCTGACGCATGTGGTGGGTGGATGCAGCTCGCGATGAAGGCGTGTCCCTACCGCGTGGACTTCTTCCAGAAGCTGGGGCAGCCGCAGGACGTCGTGGAGCAGGAGCTCGGCGCTTGGATCGCCGCGCTCGAGAAGCAGGTCGTCCAGGTGCAGACGTTCTTGGTCTCGGTGCGCCCATCGTCTTCGCTCCTGAAACCCTCTGATGTTACTCACGCGCTGCGACCTCACACAGAACAAGTACGACAAGGGTCTCTGAGAGGACATAGGGCAGACGGACGTAGAGAGGGTGTTGGGGCGCGGTCGGAGATGAGGTCGACGGTGGGACGGGGCTGGTACACTTTTGTTCTCTGATCTTTGATCCTTCATCCAATACCCCTGCATGCGCAACTTCCTGTTAGTACTGCCCTGTGTGTACACCCAGCCTAATCGCCAGCTGATACGCGTCGCGTGCTTCATTTGGACGCGCGTGGGAATCGACGTGACCGGTCCCGCTTGCTCTTGAACTTGCCCCCCAGTCCGCAACTTGACTGCTCACCCTCATTCTCATCTCTCCAGTCGCCATGCCGCCCAAACGCAAAGCCGCCGCCGCTGCCGCCTCCTCCTCCTCGAAGCGCCAAGTGAAAGACGACGCCGACTCGTCCGGTCTCTCCGACCCGCCCTCGCCCGACGCATCGTCTTCGGCGAAGGGGAAGAAGCCCGCCGCGAAGAAGGGCGGAAAGGCAGCGAAGGAGCCCGTGAAGCCGCTTGATCCGAACGCGTGAGTCCGCATTCCGCTCTTATTGGTGCTGCAGCTGAGGGGACGCGGAGCGAGCAGCCCGACGAACAAGTCTATTCCGGAGACGCTGGCGTTCCCGAAGCAGGAGGAGGGGAGGGTGCGGATCGCTACGTGGAATGTTGCGGGACTGGCGAGCGCGCGGAAGAAGGTGCATTTGCGGTGAGGGGGGAGGCGGTGGGGCGGGGAGGAAGCTGATGAGCGAGGGAGGGGCCAGGGGTTTGATCGGTATGTCGAGGCGGAGGACGCGGACGTTTTGATCGTGACGGAGACGAAGGTAAGTGACTGAGAGGTTCTGGTATGAGTCTGTTGTTTCTGCACTGGTGCTGATGTCGAGGGGCTGCATAGATCAACAAGAACCTCGAAGACACGGCGCTCTCCGCGCGGTACCCGCACCAGTCGTGGTCGCACGCGTCGAAGAACGGCTACGGTGCGCGCTCACCGCCTTTCCTTGACGCATGGATGCAAAATCTGACGAGAGTCATCGCAGCGGGCGTCGCCGTCCTCTCCAAGCTCAAGCCACTCAGCGTGTCGTTCGGTCTGCCCACGCACCCCGACCCGCCGAGCACGGACGGCCGGATCGTCACGCTCGAGTTCCAGTCGCTGTACCTGGTCCGCCTCCTTTCCCCATCCCACACCCATATCCCTGTCCTACCTTTACCTTGAACTCACCTTCCTGGAACGTAGATCGCGGTGTACGTCCCGAATGCGGGGCAGGGGCTCAAGGTGCGCTTTGCTGGACGGAGAAGGTGGGAGGAGGTGGGGGAAGGTGTTGGCCTGGTGTGTG
>JTLS01000746.1:0-14244 GCA_000826855.1 Basidioascus undulatus
AGGGAAGGTGCGACGGGAGGGAGGGGAGGGAGGAGGTGGGTATGGGTGCTGATGCGTGGAGCGGGGTGAGGGGAAACAGACGCCAGAACATCAGTTCTACATGTCCCTCGTCGACCCGCGTTGGCGGCCCCCTCCCCCGCCGTTCACGGACGAGGTGCGCTTCCATTCCCACCTCTCTCCACCCTTCATCCTCTCATCCCCTCATCCTGCCAACTCACTCGCAGGGCCCCGACGTCGCCCCAACGGACGACTCGGCAGAAGAAAGCGAGCACGAGCAAGTGGGGCAGAAGAGCCGCGGCAAGCTTGGGAAGCTTGGGAGGAGGAGGCTCGAGGCTATGCTTAGGGGCATTACCCCCCACCGGAGAGCCGTGGCGAGGACGATGGTTTTTGTGCTGGAGCACTCGGACGCGGTTGACGAGGTGCTCCCATCTCTCCCATTCCTCCCCGTTCCCTTTGTTCGCATGTTCCCTCTTTCCCCTCTTGTCTTCATCCTACACCGTCTTCCGCCTTACGCGTTTTCCGCCTTACGCTCTTCCGGCTTACGCGCTCCGCCTTCCCATCTTCCGCTTTCCTTCCCCCCCTTTCGCCTTTTCCCCCGATCCCTTCTTCCTCCTTCTGTCCTCCTTCAGCTTCTCCCCGCATCTCCTGGCACCATCACCATCCAAGTGGATTCTGACGCAACCCGCCCAACCGCCCGCAGGTCGTCGAGCTGATCATCGACTCCCTCACCCTCCCCTCCACGCCCGTCCCGCGCAAGCTCGCGCGCCTGCACGTCGTCTCCGACGTCCTGGCAAACAGCGCCGTCCCGATCCCGAACGCGTGGAAATACCGGCAGGCGTTCGAGCTCGCGCTCCCGCGCGTGTTCGACCACCTCGCGACCGTCTACCGCGCGTTCCCGTCCCGCATCCAGGCCGAGGCATTTAAAGAGCGCTGCCAGACCGTCATTGATGTGTGGGGGGAACAGTTCGTTTACCCACCGGCGCGGCTGGAGGAGTTTGAGCGGCGCTTGGTAGGGAAGGCTCCGGAGGAGGAGAGGGGGAGTGAGGAGGGAGGAAGGGAGGAGGAGGAGAGGAGGGAGGTGCAGGAGGAGCAGGGCGCCAGGCCCAAGGGCTTCGCCAGCGCGTTCAGGCCCGCTGCGATGACCGCTGCGCCGGTGTACGTCGCTGCGGCCGACCTCGACGGCGAGCCCGTCGGCGACGCGGACCTCGATGGCGAGCCTGTGGGGGATGCGGATTTGGATGGCGCGCCCCTAGGTACGGGGGCGGTGGAGGAGGACTTGGATGGTCAGGCGATGGACGAGCTGGATGGGGCGCCGATGTGAGAGGGTCGGAGAGGCGGGGGGAAGTGGTGTATTTTGCTTGCTGTCCTCCTTGACCTATGTTCTTCGGTGCTTCACGAGTGCTTGTCGCTTGCTTAATTAACCTGGCTTGAGCAGCGCTGAGCCACATTGGACGCTCGTAGATTCGCGGTGCCCACACAGTGCGTCAGGAGGGAAGAAGACGCCTTCAGAAGACAGCTTGTCAAAGCTAGTTGATCAATGACTGGATGCGAGGACAGGTCCGGCAATTTCCAGCCGCTCAAACACCGTCGCAGTGCTTGTCTTGAGCATGTACGGAGTTCCCAAGTGTGCCTGTGGTCTTGTATTCGTCTTGGAGACGAGTAAGCATCACGATGGAATATTGGTGCTTGAGTGTTCGTCCCTGTCACTTTGAAGTCAGAGGCCCGCCGCCCGGCATCTTGAGGCATTATCAGATGATCGATCGATATCGGGAGATCCTTGTTATCTATGGCGCGTGCGCGGAGAGTCTCACTAATTTGCCCACTAGCACGGATGTCCCTTGGCAAGTTTGTCGCTGTGCCGAGCTTCTCCGCTGCCTTCTTGCCCTTCAAAAAGCCCTCTCTGCTGAATACCAAAAAGCGGTCGAGAAAAGATAGTGGATACTGCATATAGAAGCGAGAGGCAACTGCGAAAGAGCGGACTGCCTCCACTCACCTTCTCTTTTTGAGAGATGCCGAAACTCCACAGACCTCCGTGGTAGCCCGCGATCATGCGTATCAGATGAGATAATAAAGTTGTCCCTGGATGCGTTAGCGCAGTTTGACCCACGATTCATTTTTCCACCGCCGCGTCTTCCCTCGCGCAGCGCGGGGCCGCTTGGCTGTCGCTTCGCTTTCCTCGGCCGATGCAGCGTGATAATCATATAGGGCAGAATGTGTTTTGATCACACTGGACTTCGCTTTGGCTTTCTCCCGCCGTGACCCTCCAAAGCGAACCGCCAGGACTGCAGCGAGGGAGCGCGATCACGAAGACGCACCACACCCTCGATCGTTCGCTCACGACCACCCCCGCCCCTTGTCCTCTCCGCTTCGTCGTCGCCATGGTCGACGCGCTCTGCACCGATGAGGCGTCGTTCGGGCCCTCCTCGGTATGCCGGTCTATGGACTTTACACTCGGCTTCACCTTCCGGTACGTCTTCCTCGCGCGACTGGCCTTCCATCCTTACGTTTCCTATCGTGCTCACCTCCCCTGCACAAAGTATCCTCTCCATCCTACCCTTTTCGCTGTTCCTCTTTCTCGCGGCTACCCGAACTCTGCACCTCATCCGTCGGCCAAGACTGACGCGGGAGGCCATCGACGTGCTGAGCGGGCTCAAATTGGGTGTGACCGCTCTGCTCTTTGCGAGTCTCGCCGGGACGCTGGCAAAGACACCTCGGTACGGCTGGGGAGCATGGGCGACCAAGGCGTATTCGGTGGAGCTCGCAGTGACTGTGAGCTTTCCTTTATCACCCCGCCGCCCAGTGTGAAGCTCATGACTTATGTCGTATCCGGGTATCCAGGTGTCGCTCGCCCTCCTCTCCTACACGCACCACACCCGCTGTCTTGCCCCTTCCACGCTCCTTTTCCTCTTCCTCTTCCTCGCGGAGCTCTTCAGCGCCGTCCAGCTTCGGACGTACATCATCACCCCGCTGCACACCTCGGCGCTATTCCCGCCCTTTGTCGTCGCGTTCGCTGCGCGCGGAGTGCTCCTGCTGCTTGAAGTCGTCGAGAAGCGGCGATTCTTGCGAGAGGATGCTACGGTGCGTTGTTGCAGGCTACATCACTGCCGTCAACCTCACTCACCCCATTCTGCACATACAGCCGAAAGCTCTCGAGCCGACGTCTTCCCTACTGTCGCGTCTTCTCTTCCGCTTCCTTCTCCCCCTGCTCGTCGCGGGTCGGTCTACCGCATTCGACCTCGACGCTCTTAACTCTTTCGGCATTCCTCCCTCCATGACGAGTGCAGCCGCAGGCGGCGCCTTAGCTCGGTCCATCTCGCAATCTCACCCGTGCGTCTTCTTTTTCCCGCTCAATTGGGCGGCATGCGTCTGACCCTCTTGCACGCGAAGATCTGCCATCTTCCGCCCCTCGCTGCGCGCCTTCTTTCCCGCCTTCGCTGCTCCCGCCCCGCCCAAGCTGGGCCTCATAGCGGCGACGTTCGCACAGCCGTACCTCGTCCAGACCATGCTGGCATTCATCGGCTCGTACACCAGCTCGAACGCCGAGCCAGCTCCCGCAGCACACGGATGGGCGCTCGTCGGCGCGTATGCGATGGTGTACCTCGTCATCTCTTCTTGCACGGCTCTCTACTGGGATAAGGTGAGCACCCTCTCGCTGCCAACCGAAGCTTCTGGGCTGATCGTCGTCGCGCTACAGATTTACGACGTCTCGGTTCAGTATCGCGCTGCGCTGTATGCACTTTGGCCGTCTTTACCGGAACATGTACTGATACTCCCGTCTTTCTAACAGTGTGAACGTGATCTTCGAGAAGACCCTGCGCTTGTCTGCGTCGGTCGCACAGAAGGAGGGCAGTGGCGCGGCTGTAACCTACATGTAAGCGACTGCCAATGCTGGCCTTCTGTAGATTTTACGCTCACATAATGGACGCATCCGTTGCATCAATTTTGCACAGGTCGGTCGATGTCGAGCGTGTAGTCGAGGGCATCGCGTTCTTCCACGAGGCTTGGACCGCTGTTATCTCTATTGTGGTCGCTGCCGTTATTCTGTGGTATCAGGTTTGTCCTGTACTTGATAATCTCCGGCTGCGGCTTTTACTTAATCACGCGTTCCGCCAGGCTTCCTACGCCATGTTCCCCCCCCTCGCCGTGATCGTCGCCTTCCTGCTGCTTACATCGGTCATCGGCAAGGTGCGAAGGCGGATCTCTTAGAACTCGGCGTTTCGCCTAGCTGAAAATTTCTTTTGAGTTAGACTGTCGGCACAGCTCAAGCAGCATGGATGGGCGGGACGGACAAGCGCATACAACTTCTTGTGCGTCTTCGTGTTGTTCCAGGAAACGTCAGCACCAATCGACGCTTACACATTTTGCTTCTGAACGACACAGACATCTATCCTCTCTCAAATCATTCCCATCAAGCTCTCCGCGCTCGAGCCCGTCGTCTCTCCTCATGTCAGGCCGCTGCGTGAGCGTGAAGTTTCTGCGCTCCGGACGTTCTAGTATGTCAAATCATGCCCTTTTTTAGTCAAGGAAACTTGGCTCACAATTACTTGAACTGGTTAAATAGCGCCCGAATCATTATCGTCGCCGTTTTCTCGACCGCCACTGTTAACTTTGCTGGACTATCGGCTCTCGGTACCTACGTCGGCCTCGAAGTCGGATCGCTCGACCCCCAGAACCTGTTTACGATCCTCACTGTCGTCGTACGTTGGGTGCAACAACTTATTGTCGGCCTGTACTCACATGTGCATTTGCACCAGAACCTTGTCACGCTGCCCATCTCCACCGTCGGCCACTGCTTCCCTCAGCTTCTCGCTTCGTGGGCATCACTTCGCCGTATTGCGGCCTTCCTCGCGCGGGAAGAGCGGATCGACGAGGATATTTCCTCTCACCACTACGACACGTCCGACGACGAGAAGGTCGACTCGTGCCAGTCGAGTGAAAAGACCTCCGCCCTCGTCTCGCCGCCGGCGGTGGAAGTCGTCCGTCCCATCGTGCTCGAGGGCGCATCCTTCGCGGCCGAGGCTGGCGGTCAGACGCTGTTGTCCGACGTTACGGCGACTTTCGAGCTTGGGAAACTTACTATGTTGGTTGGGCCCGTGGGCGCTGTACTTGATTTCCCTTCCTTTGAATCCCGACTCCCTACTTACAGTGTGTGTCTTCTGCTTCTACGCAGGGCAAATCCGTCCTCCTCACCTCACTCCTCTCCGAAATGCATCTCGTATCGGGTGTCGCTACCCTACCTCCACCGTCGACCCGTATCGCATACGCCCCACAAGACGCCTTCCTCTGGCCGACCACCGTGCGCGAGAACATTGTCCTCGATCGACCTTTCGAGCCGGCGTGGTACGCACGCGTCCTGGAAGCGTGCTGCCTCGGCCCCGATATCGCCCGCATGGCGAACGGCGACATGACGCGCATGGGCGAGAAGGGCGGGAGCGTCAGCGGCGGGCAAAAGCAACGAATCGTGCGTGAGTTGTTCCCGACTTTCTAACAGACGGCTGACTTAGAGGACGCACCGCAGTCGCTCGCTCGCGCGGTCTATGCGCGCTGCGAGTACACGCTGCTGGACGACAGCTTCTCCGCTCTGGTAAGAGTGAAAGCCATGGTAACGTTACGCTACCCACTGATCGTGCTCCGCGTAACAGGACTCGCACACTGCCTCGGCCGTCTTCAACGCCCTCTTCGGCCCGAGTGGCCTGCTGCGCGGCAAGACCATCATTCTCGCCACCCACATCCGTACGCAGCAGGGTTCTATACCGCCTAGGGTGGCTGAAGAACTGAAATGCGAAAACGCGACCTTCAGTGCACCACCTTCCTACTGCCGATTCCATCGCTGTCGTCGACAAAGGTCGGCTTGTCGCCCAAGGGACGCTTCCCGAGCTGCGGTCGGGCGCGGTCGATGTCGCGTGCTTCGTCGCTCTGGATCAGGATGCAGCTCCCCCGAAGCCCGTGGTCGACGGCGGCATCGCCGCCGCTGTAGGCATCGAGCCGGCAGAAGTTCCCCAGGGCGTGCGGGAGATTGGGAACGACGGAGACGTCCAGAAGGTCGAGGAGAAGAAGGAGAACGAGAAGGAGGGCGACGAGGAGCAGAACGGCGTGCTGGGAAGTGCAGGATGGGCGCCATACAAGTTCTACTTCACTTCAGTACGTGGGAATTTTTCCGAAGGTTTTACCCTTGCTGATTGTCTCATACGCTTTCAGTGTGGCTGGTCGCGCTTGTCAGCCTCGCTTCTGTGTCTCGTTGCGTATACGACGATGGAAGTCGGCTTGCAGGCACGTCCACCTAGCAGGACACCCTCCCTTCGAGTTTGTTTGTTGACATTTCACATCCTTTCAGATTTTTCTCAAGCTCTGGTCGGAATCCGACACGAACTCGCACGGCCCATGGCTCGGCGGCTACGCTGCATTCGCAGTCGCCTGTCTCCTCGCCTCTGCCGTCGCCTTCTTCGCCTACACGCTCTTCACTACCCCGCACGCGTCGCTCGAGATTCACCGCCGGTTCATCAACGCCATTCTCGCTGCTCCCGTCTCGTTCTTCCAGCGGACGCCGCCTGGACGGTTGGTCAACCGCTGCAGCGCCGATACCAATGTCATCGACTTCGCATTCCCTCTAGCATTGCTCGATTTCACTTTCACCGCCGTCTACGTCTGTGCGTACATTTTTATAGAGCTTCTCGAAATGAACGACAGACCGCTGACCCCAATTGAAATACAGTGGGCGCTATGATTCTGATTTTCATCGCGGTACGTTAAAAGTTGAAGCGTGGGGATTTCTGTTCTGACTTGATGTTGTAGGTCCCGTGGCTGGCGATATCGGCTCCGTTCATCGGTTATGCGTACTGGTGTCTTCAGAAGTTCTACCTGGTACAGTCGTTTCTGCGGGTATTAAGGTCGCGTTAGCTGACCTCAACTGCACCCTCACAGGCGACTTCTCGACAGCTGCAGCGGCTCGAGATGAGCTCCAAAACCCCCATATACTCGACCTTCGGCACGGCACTCTCGGGCCTCGTAACTATTCGCGCATTCCGAGCTGAGCGCCTCTTCCAAGATGCGAGCAAGCGTCACCTCGACCGTTCCCAGGCGCCTATGTACTACCGCTACGCCGGTATCCGCTTCCTGTGAGCTTCCTGGCCCCTATCCTGCCCCTGGCTTATGGAACCGAAAATGATTGATTCGATCTTCCCAGTCGGACTGCTCTCAACCTCATGACCCTCCTCATCGCCGTCGCTCTTGCGGCGCTCGCGGTCGGCCTGCGTCACTCGACGTCCGCCGGCTATCTCGGAGTCGCCTTGTCGCAGCTTGTTAGCCTGGCGACCAGCTTGACGAACATGCTTATGGCTTGGACTCGCGTCGAGAACGGCGTCGTGGCCGTCGAGCGTGTACACGAGGTCGTCAACGTGGAGCCTGAGGAGCAGGACAGCCATGGCAAACGTCGCGCGGAGGAGCCGTGGCCGTCGAAGGGGACAGTAGTCTTCCGCGACGTTTCTCTGAAGTACCGGTACGCCTGTTGCCTCTTGCACTAAAATCGCGGATCTGACCTTCCTTCGCGCTTGGACAGGGAGGAGCTTGAGCCTGTGCTCCGCAACGCCAGCTTCTCCCTCAAGGGCGGCGAGAAACTCGGTATCTGTGGGCGGACAGGGTAGGTCTGAGTTGGCACTTCCGTTCCTTTTCTAAGCGCTGAAACGCCATTTCTTTGCAGGAGCGGAAAGAGCAGTACTGTCCTCGGTCTGCTCGAAGGCATCTCCGCCCCTCTCCGTACTGGTCAAATTCTCATTGACGGCGTCGAGACCTCCTTCGTCCCGCTTGCTCAACTCCGGTCTTCTATCAGGTGCGCCTCTCGACAAGGTGCTTCTCTGACGCCGATACTGATGCGGAAGCCTTGCGTCCCCTAGTGTCGTCTCCCAGGATCCCTCCCTCCTACACCTTCCCATTCGAGACAATCTCACGCTCGGATGCTCTCCGACGCCGTCCGATGCTGAGGTCTGGGATGCTCTTGAGCGCGTCGGCATGCGGGACGCTGTCGCAGCATTGGAGGGCAAATTGGACGAGATGGTATCTTCAGATGGGCTAGAATTCTCTCGCGGGCAGGTGCGTAAAACCTTTCAAGGTCCTGATTTTCTCGCAGCTTATCAGGCAGCGCTCTTTCCAGCGACAACTGCTTTGCATCGCGCGCGTTCTGCTGCAGCGGCGGAAGATCGTTGTGTTGGATGAGGCTTCCTCGAGGTGCGTAGATGTAATTTCAGGCCGGAATGTCTGCCGTTGCTCAAGACCGTCGACTACTTCGCAGTATGGATGCCCAGACGGATGCTCGCCTCCTCGCCGTGCTTCGTAACGACCTGCGGGATGTGACCGTGATCGCGGTGGCACACAGGATTGGTCCGTGCCGTCATGTTTCGCACCGAGAGTTCAGTGCTGACATATTTTGGACAGCTTCGATTATGGACTATGACTCTGTGCTTGTGCTAGATGAAGGGCAGGTCGTCGAGGAGGGAGCACCAAGTGTGCTGCTCGAGGACAAGGACAGCAAGTTCGCCGCGTTCGCTAGACAACAGGGACTGGCTTGATATTAGATAGATTGAATGACGAACCATTCCTTTGCGGTTTGGTAAAGCAACGCAACATCACATCTGCAATAGTCTGTGCCCTACTTACGTGGAACGATGCGTCGAAGTGCGATGCGCAACATCGCAGGTCACTTTCGCTTGAAGAGTTGCTAGCGAGCCTCGCGTTCAAAACAAAAATGATTAAACAAGGTCTCCATATACATATGAAGCATATTGATGTTTTAATCCGGATTGCCGGTCGGAAAAAGCGATGCTGTGTCTGCATCGCACTTGTCTGTTGGTCAACCTCACAAGGCCGACATCGCAGCGATTATTGAAAATGTGGTCTTGCTTATCATGGCACCCATCATCAATAGTCTAGTATGGCATAACCTTAGAGTAAAGTGCGGGTATGGGTCGCCGGCTGCCTACCGGGATGAGTGCGATGGTACGCGGGCTTGAAACTTCTGAGTCGGCTCAGCACATCCAAGAGCTTTTTTTTCTGCATTGGAGGCGCCATGGGTAAGTCTGCCCAGCTTGGACTGCATGCCTGGCTCCCTAACGCCATGGAAGGGCCTACACCAGTTTCAGCTCTGATTCACGCGGCCCTGCCTCAGTCAAGGGTAGAGCTTGCCGGCCCGGGCGTGGATCGGTGAGCACACAGTACGAAAAAGTATTTGCAATATGGGGCAATAACTTAGAATGATTTGAGTTTCCCATGGATCTGGGCAATGGACCTGGGCATTTGGTCAGGGGCTATCACATCTCATTCGCATTGAGGGGGTCCCCGATTCAAATCCGGGAATGTCCAACTCTTTTTGCGTTTCCCGCCGGTATGGCCTCTCCGAAGCCCGACAAGTGCGTGCCCCTGGAGGCCCGTCTTCTTTTCGACCTCCGGACCGTTTTCCACGGGAACTCGGCATAAAGGTACAGCGTCATCTTGACGAGGATGGATGCAGCAAGTGACACAGTGCGTTCTCAAAGACCCCGAACACCGGCGGCCTTGAAATACAGCAAACAGGTAGGGCTGAGGTGAAGCGCGCCCAGATTTACATCAAATTTACGTGCTTTTTTTCGCATTCGGTGAACGCATTTTTCGTGCGAGAGTTGGACAGCATTGTCCGTGCACTGCAGCAACGCCGGGTCCCATGAAGGACCACAATGCACGCAAACCTCTGAAGTTCCACTGCTCTGCTATATATCACGCTTCGACATCCCACAGGGTTCCATCCCGAATGCCTTAGTAACACCAAGGACCCTCTCGACCTGCCCTTGCCGCGTCGCCCCACGAGAACATGACAGCTTTGAGCTCCCGACCGGCGACACAGACTCCAACCCTCTAAGCACCGTGGCCCTCTCCTTGACGGGATACTGGCGAGTGCTGCTCAGGCCGATAATAATCTTGCGCAACGACTTTTGAGTCGCGGAAGTGTCGCTGGAGGCCCGGCAGCCTGCGCCTGGGCAGCGAACGCATGTTCTCATGAACTAGAGCGATGTGAGAAAGGCGAGGAGCATCGATCAGGCTCTTGACTGTCCAAAATTCCTCTACGCGAAACGAAGCGCAAGTGAACCGCTCGATCAGGGGCGGAAGCGTGAGCGATGCGCTCGAGTATACGTCAGTATACGTCCCACGTGGCGAGTTCACACAAAAGGGGGCGAAGCGCAGGAGACTGGTGAGCGTCAAGTCGCCCAAGTAGTTTTGGTTGGACCAGATGAACCCCATGTCCAGGTGCTCCAGTTTCGGTGTGCGAGTCAAGATGAAATGGTGCCCGGAGGGAGGACGCGCTAGGAGATGCCGCGGGGCAGGCCGAGCGCGCACATACGCGAGGAGATCCAGGCGCGCAGTGGCCGTTGCTGAGAGCGCATGCAGTTGCGCTTCGATGGATAGCGACATGCGGAATAGAGGAGAGGGGAGGCCAAGAAATGAAATTTATGCGAGACGAGCGCGAGAGCGGCAAACGTCGATGAATCCTGGACGTACGGGGACGCTGAGAAGGCGTCGGGCGCGCCAGCGGCTGCTGCGCCAGTGATCGAATCGATGATGTCCAGGTTGAGGGGCGGCGGCGGCAGCATAGGAGGCTTTGCTGAGCAGGTCGACAAAACGACAAGAAGAAGCAGCGCGTGGCACATCTGAGTCGACCTGCGGGGCCCGGGAGCTGTCAGCCGAGGTAAAAGACTGCATTTCGCGAAGACAATGATGTGCCATAGAGAGTGAAGGTATTCAACTATCTAGGAAGACGCTTGCATCCACCAGGTGAAAAGGAGCTGGGTTTTGGACATCAAGTTGACTATTGTCAGTCGCGATTGCTGCGTGCAGCCGGCGCAACACAACACAAGCGACATAGCGAGTGCCAGCGCTGAACTGATGTGCCAAGCCTGGAGTGATTCGATCTTTGGGTGAGTCAGAAAGAAGGGTACTGTCAGGACTATTGCACCATGTTCACGGTGTCTTGCCTTGCCTGGCCGCCATTTGGAACTCCTTGGCTCCGATGCGGCCCAGCGGGTTGACATTGGAGTACCTCAACGGTGAAGACGACGTGTTTGTACGAATGGAAGAGAGAACCTGTGTTCTAGTTACGGAGATACGGGATGACACAGCTGCAGGAGTTGGTCTATCCGCTCGGCAGTGAGTGCGAAATGCGTCGCCAGATTTGATTGAACAATGTACAGAGCGCCAGGAAGCTTGAAAGCATCTGACCAATTCCTGATTGTGCTAGCCTCTTAAACTGGCCATAGCGAGAAAATGGCTGTGTTGCCAATGGCATAACAACCATTCAAAGCAGCCATGCATTGGGCTACTTCAGAAAGCAGCTTTGCCACCCCTAAGAAGCGAATTGAGTTCAATGGTAACGCACTTCATACACAGAAAGACACGGTACACGCATTATATTGTGATAGGCTTTTCGTGTGACAGCCACAAGCAATGCATGCACAAAGAAAATTCTACAGCGCCTCAGAACTTCGAACAGATGTCCCAGCCCGACAAAGACCGCCGCTTGAGTGGCCAATCCTCCCCTACTCCCCTCAAAAGTATGGGCTCGAGACTCTGAACATCTCCGCAACTGTCCCGTATTACGCGAAAACCGAATTCAAATCTGAAGTCAGTCGTGAGCAACTCAAGTTGCGGACACGCCTCCGCAAACCTGGTAGCGGTATCGAGATCGCAGACCCTGGAAAAACGCGCAAGCGGACCTTTGAAAGCCTCCAATTCCTTCGGAAGGGCCCAGCAAGCGACGCACGAAGAAGGGTTTCAACCATATCAACTTTGCAAGGTAAGATAGAAGGATAGAAAGCGATGAAGTCCTTACCTCGAACTGCTACGAAGACAGACGGTAGACCGATACCACAAGCGAGCGCAGCTTTGTGAGGACCCCAGAGGCGCAACCGAGAAAACTGAGGCCATCGGGGCCACAAAGGGGGATCCACGGGAGGATAACATGCGTGAGGGCACCACCCCCACGCGCCCTTGTTCCCTGTCGCGCGCCGGCCGTCGAGCACCCCCGTGCGCGCTACCAACCCCGAGCCGGTGCAGATGGTGAGGAGGTACTGGAGGGAGGGGTAAGTCGCTGCGATGTACGCGAGCGTGGAGTTGACGGAGAGGGAGAAGACGCCCACGCCCCCGTGGACGATGAGGACGTCGAGGTTCGACGGCGGGGAGGCGAACGCGTGCGTCGGGAGCATGGACTCGCCGAAGGAGGAGCCTGCGCCGGGCGCGGTGGGTTTTGTGGAGACGGGCGACAGGGAGTCAGCGATGATGGAGAGGGTTAGGTTGTAAGAGAAGGAGAGTTGGTTCAGCACGTCGAGGGGGCCGAAGGCGTCCAGCGCTTGGACGGGGAAGATGACAATGCCGAAGTGCTTAGGGCTGAGCGGGGTCTGGCCCATTGGGGTGTTAGTGCCGGGCACTAGGGTTGGGACGAGATGAAGAAAGAGCGACCGGTGGCGCACGCGGACGGCGCGGCAGAGGCGGTGGTAGCAGCGGCCGCCAGGATCGCAACGAGAGGGACGAACGAGAGCTGCATCGATGTAAGGATCGCAGAGGAGAACAAAGTCAGCGTACTGCGAGATGACGGGCGTGATGTTGATCGTACACTGCGTGACGAAGAAGACGTGAAGCGGGAGAAGACGAGTAACTCACAACTGGGCGGGCACGGTGCGACGTATACAGCGGGCACGGTGCGACGTATACACGAAAACGAAGACGAGTAGCCAGCAACTGGCAAATTTATACCAGCGCAATCAACGCTCACCTGTCAGACCCGCCCGCCCGCGTGGTGCGTGGTGCGTGGTACAAAGCGTGCCTTAATATCCAATCTGCTTTGCATTGCGGACCCCATAGTGGAAAATGTGCCTTAATCCGCTTTGCAGTACGTACATCCCTCCCTTCCTATGCCCTTGCCCGCCCGAGCCGCCCACTTGGAACACCACCTGCCCCTGGGTCCATCAGCTACCTCCCCAGGACAGCACCGACCGCCTGTACGCTCGCAACCGAACGGCACCGTCCGGTTTCGCGAGGCCGAGGTAGCTCCCGCCGGGGAGGGACGAAGGCGTGACGGGCGGAATGTGAAACGTCGACCCGCGTGTACATGGTGCATGACAAACGAAAGAGGGGGGGGCGGAGGCTTGTAGAGTAACAGGAAGGCAGACGAAGTTAGAGGAAGACGACCCTGTGGCCCAGGGCGTGCCGACCGATAGAAGATGGATAAGGTCACCCAATTGAGCATGCCTAGGCGCGGGAGCTGATCGAGTGACGGTTTCGGAACGAGCGTGTTCGAAGATGGCGGCCGAGAGTGGGCGCGGTGAGGAGGGAAGGCATGGGTCAGCGGGGGCGGGAGAGGCGTGGGAGGGGAAGAAAGACAGCAGCTCCAGCATGATCGACGGTCCAAGATGGGCAGCGGAGGCAGGCAGTGAAATTGGTGAGCGGTCGAGTCGTATTCAATCGCATTAGTGATGTCGAGACCATACGGTTGATCGAGATATGTCCGCTGGGCGAGAGCAGCGAGGGATGCACGACAAGCATGGGAAGGGAAGGAGACCATGATGAGCGGGCAAGAAGACGTATGGGTGCGCACAGCAAGCGACTGCAGTGGAGGTACGAGAATCCAAGTCGCTGAGAGGGCCTGCATGTAGAAGGACGAAATTCGAAAGCAGGGGCACAATGAGGGCGGATAGAGGGAGAAGGGGATGGCGGATGAGGGCCAGGTGATGAATGGGGGAACGATGCGTAGGGAGGGGCAAGCGGCCTCACTGCCATGAGCTATTTTCGTGGTGCCACTCCCCGGTTCGCTATGTATCGCCCACGCACGATTTCTGCTCTTGTCATCCTCGAGTTCGACGAGACTATCCTTTGTACGATTCTACTTTACGTATGATAGTTGACGGTAGTGAACGTGCAGTTCAGCTGAGCAATGTGCGTGCTTTCAGCGCGTTTGATTTCGGCGCGCTGGACTTCGTAAAGCCGAAACGTAAGGCAACGCGACTGTGCACTTTCAACAGCCGCTCTCATCCCGCATCCATTATCATCGCCATGTCCTCGCCGATCCCCACCGAATGCACATTCCAGTCCGCCGTCGACTGGGTCTCCTCCACTCCCGCCCTCTCCTCCGCGCCCACCCAAACAAAGCTCGATGTCCGTCCCCCGTCCCTCCTCCCCATCCCCCCCTCCCCCTCCCCCCTCCCCCACCTACACATTCCCCCCTCACCCCCC
>JTLS01000747.1:0-14243 GCA_000826855.1 Basidioascus undulatus
TGAAGTATGACCCCGTTGGTGCGTAAATCCCCCACCTCCTCTGCTCCTTCTTCTCCCGCTACTCTCCTTCCTTGCCTTCCTCTCCTCCCCTTCCCCTTACATTTACCCATCTCGACTCTGAAAGAATACTGACGGGTATACGGGCAGCATCACCCCTTACATGTCCTCCCACTCCCTCAGCGCCGACGCCGTCGTGTCGGACCTCCGAGCCGCGGTGCAGAAGGAGACGGGCCTGACGGTCAGCTGTGGGGTCGCGGCGAATTGTCGGTTGGCAAAGGTCCGTTTTCCCCTTCCTCCTCCTCCGCTTACCACCTCCTGCTCTTCCTTCTCCCCTTTCCCTCTTCTCGGCCTCGCTTAGACTCTCGGTTGCTGCTGGGGGGAGGGAGGAGCGGGAAGGGAAAGAATGCTGAGATGGGCGTGGGGTGGAACAGATCTGCTCGGACATCAACAAGCCCAACGGGCAGTTCCGCCTCGCCCATGACCGGAAGGAGATTGTCGAGTTTATGCGGGAGCTGCCGATTCGGAAGGTCTGTTTGCGCCTCTCCCTTTCCTCACTTTCTCGCATTCCTCCCTCTTCATCCCTCCCCACCCTTCCTTCTGCCCTACCTTCTTCTACCCCTTCCCTTCACTCGAAATGCCGATTCTGACGCTGCGCGAACGCAGGTCCCCGGCGTCGGCCGCGTCACAGAGCGCATCCTCCAGGCGCTCGGCGTCAAGACGTGCGGCGACATCCGCACGCACCGCGCGCTCCTGTACCTCTTCGACAAGGAGGTCGGGCTAACGTGGCTCCTCAAGGCGAACCTCGGGATCTTTAGCAATGTGGTGGAGCCGGGAAAAAAGTGGTTCCCCCTCAACCTTCTACGCGCAACGTTCAAACTCTTCGCTCTGCAAACTTAATTGCTGATGACGGGATTGGGTGTGGATCGACAGGGAGGACCGCAAGTCCGTCGGCGTAGAGAGCACGTTTGTGCACCTGAGCGCGAAGAAGGACCTGCTCCGCAAGCTCGAGGAGCTGTGCGTCGACCTCGAGAAGGACATGGCCGCCGCGGAGATGAAGGGCCGCACGGTCACGCTCAAGTACAAGGTGCGCACACCCTCCTCCGCATCCTGCATCCCCTGTTCGGTTCAGGCTTGATACTGAATGGGTGAGCGGGTGATAGCTGGATAACTTCAAGAGTGAGTAGCGGCGCAGGCGTCCGGAAGAGGGAGGGGAAGGGGAGGAGGGACTGATGCGTGCGGGAGGGGCGGTAGCATATACCAGGGCTAAGACGATCGATAGCTATGTTGACTCGAAGGACAAGATCTTCCCTGTGCGTCCTCCCTCTCCGCCGCACACGTCTCCTTGCTCTTCGGCCATCTGACTTGTTTGGCATGCCTGCAGGTCGCGAAGCAGCTCTTACTCAACGAGTTGCCGCTCAAGCTCCGTCTCAGTGCGTTGCGCTCAGGTGTGGGGTATAGGGAGGGAGACTGATTGGGCGTGAATGAATGGGCAGTGGGCGTCCGCATGTCCAACTTGCAGTTCCAGGGCGGGAATCAGGACGAAAAGGGGATCAAGAAGGCATGTCTGCCCACCATCCCTCCCTTCCTATGGCTCTCGCATCCGACTAACACACACACTTCCCTTGCCCGATTTCTCAGTTCTACTCCGCCATCACCTCCACCGCCCCCTCCGCATCCATCTCCGCATCCACATCCACGTCAACCCCCTCCTCCTCCAAGAAGCGCAAGCTCTCCCCCGCCGAGCCCGTCACGCTCAGCGACTCTGACTCCGATTCCGACTCCGACTCCGGCACTCCCACCCCCCGCAGTCCAAAGAAGCGCGTCTCTGCCTCGCTGCCCCCGGACCAGGAGCCCGAGCCCGCGCTGTGCTGCCCCGTCTGCTCCCGCGAGATGAAGGTGTCGAACGACGCGTTTAACGCGCAGTACGTCTTTCTCCATTCCCTTACTCCCTTGTTTCAGTGAGAGACTGTGATTGAGCAGATGCGTGGCGGTGCGATGACCAGCCTCGACGCGTGCCTGAACGGCTCGCTCGTCCGCGAGCTCGCGTCGGACCAGCCACCGCCGCGGCCGCCGAAGGCGAAGGTCAAGGGCAAGGCCGCGTCGTCGTCGTCCGCTTCCGGCAGGCCGAAGGACCCCTTCGCGGCGTTCACGAAGAAGCCGAAGTCGTATGACGCGTGACGCCGCCAGCCGCTGCTGTTCGTTTCGACACCCATACTCACTGTTTCTGCTTTGACAAACCGCATTTTTGTTCGTGCGCACTGATCTATATCGCTCGCATGTTGTTCGTTTGTACTAGTTATTACTTTTGATGCGTTCTGCGCTTTCTTGGACTTGGGAGGGGGTGATGGAGCTACTAGATATTCAAGGAAGCAATCTGTATATTATTTGGACGGCAATGAACAGGAGCACTCGCACTGTCCATACGCCCTGTCCATTGTAGCACTATACCGAAAGTCCAAAAACATTTCTCAGAAAATTGCATAGGGAAGTCGTCTTGGGTTCACGATAACTGACAAGCCGCCAACGATCGTTGTTTGTTGCTCCGTTTCGAGCGGCATGCGGTATTCACTGCCACTTCTGCTGAAGAGACTTGAAGAGACCAACTTCTTCAGTGGACTTTCGAGTTGCCATGTTTGGATTTAAAAGCCTAGTTAAGATATGGAGAGCGAGTCATGGAGACAAACATACTGCTCTAGTGGCCAAAAAGCCGCTGTGGGTACGCCGTCTGTCACAGCACGGCCTTCCGGAACGCAGTGCATCAGGTGCATGGCGGTCCCGCAAAAGGCGCATATAGCCCAATGGCCTCCGGAACGATCAATCCGCACCGCATGGTGCACCGCATGGTGTGCCGCATGCACCATCAATTGCCTCAGGGTACGAGGGTGTTGGGGATTGCCGCTTGCCGCCGGAAGCCCACACTGAAAGGAAGGCAGACAGACCAAGTCACTAGCTCCTTCCTCACCACCATCCTCTTGTTCAGCCAAACTGAGCAGGAACCTCGGCTCAGCACTTGCCACAATCTGTACATCTTCTGACCTGTAAGAAGACCATCAGGATGGTGGCGAGAGCCCTGGGTACGCCTTCGTCGAGTTCCCTACCGCTGTTGTGTTCAACTGTGGAGCATCACCAACAATCACATCTTCAGCATGCGCGGCTCTGGTCCTCCCCATCCTGAGCTCGGCTACGATTCTTCCGCGGGACGACCTGGGCGACATAACACAATACGGCCAGGACATCCTGTCCCAGCTACCACTATACACGAGCGAATGCGATCGCAATTGCACGGGCCTGAACGAAGCGGTGGGTCTCTATTCAGATGCTGTTCTGATTGTTGCATGAGGCACCACGATATTGAGCTACTGAGGCGGCATTTGCGACAGGTCAACGTCGTCTGCGCCGAAGCGGGCATTGGTTGTTGGTGCAACGTGGAGGAGGAAGGTGAGCGTTGCAACAACGCCTCCTGGTCGAACAGTATGACTCACCGTCATTCAAACGAGGGAACATGCACGAATGCGCTAAGTAGGATTTAAAACTTCCTTCTATCAACCTTGGTGGGCTGGAGTTTGATCAAGGACATATCGGTAGGTGCCTACTCATCGCTTCCAACGACCACAACAAGGCATCTTTCAGGATCACGCAGGCAGGGCACAAGAGTGAGCCCGCTTCTCAACATCCTAATCATCTGAAGTACTCAGATCATCGAGTTCGCCTTGCAGGCTACCATGCGGTGTGCACCCGAGGTAGAGTACACTGCTGTCATCGTGTTCCACATCTACAAGCTGACGATGGGCACGGCGGGAGTCTGAAGTCAACGGCGACGAGTACCACCGGACACGCCCTGCCCCGGACACTCCGGCCACTTACGGAGCTGATAACAACAAGACATCACAAACGAAGGTGATCGTCGGGGCGGTACGTGAAGTTTCCCGATAACGCGGAAGACGTTTTTGAATTTCCGAATCTGACACTGTTCTCCGCTCGTTCGCTAGACAGTGGGCGGCGTTGTCGGTCTGGCGGTGATCGTAGGGTTTCTGGCGATACATTTTCAAAAGGCTCTACACGGACTTACACCCCGTACTTTGCTCGCACAGGCCTTAGCTGCCTTTTTCATCCACCGGCGTACCAGAAAGCGCAAGCCCCAAGCCGTGCAGCGGGTCGAATTCGCGGACCCATCTATCGCAGACTACGTGGACAGTGCTTCACCCTCTAATCCCGTGCCCTACCTCGAGCCTTCGGCAGCCTCCTACGGCTACCCGGCCTACAGCACTCCGCCGCCGTCGGACCAAAAAAGCGGCGAAGGTTGGCCATACACCCCTCCTCCCCCAGAGAGCCCACCCATGTCGAGCTACGCACACCACTCGCACACGCTGTCCTGGTCTCAGTCGCCCTACCTGCACTCGCCGTATCAGGGCAGCCTGGACCGAACAAGCGGAGTGGCTAGTCCGGGCGAGAGCATGATGAAGGGAAGCTTCCCGATTGGACTCAACACGGACGGGCGATTTTCGGGTGTGGCGGAACCGGAGATGGCCCAGCGGCGGTAGAGTTGCAGCACAGCAGAGTGTCGCTTCCCCATTTGTGACAATACGCTCTGGCTCCTTCTCGAGGTACTGCCAATCTTCCTGCGGCGTGCTTGTATCGGGAGGTTGGCGTCTCTGGTCTGCTCTCGTCCGCTGTCACTAAAAGCCTCGTCTTTCGGACCATAAAAAGTCAAGTTTCACTCAACTGCTCAGCTCTGTACGTTCCTCTGTGCGATAGTATATGCGACTATTTCGGGGGCTCAGCCGGTCCCGCCAGATAATGATGCTAATCAATTCATGCCCGTCGGCGTGTCATGAGTATCGCCTTGATGAAGCGACTACAGCTTCTCTGAGCTGCTCCTAATAATCTTTGGAAAAATCTCAGACAAATATATCCTTAGAAAATTAAATCGGAGCAGCGCAGCGCTTGCTTCGACGATATCTGCGATGCTTGCCAGATTGAGCCGCAGGCGGGCCGTTTCTCCTTCTCCTCTAGTGATCTGCACGTCGCACCTCCTGACCACATATACCGCTGACTATAAATGCGACGATTCGGAGTCTCTAGGCGCTGCTATCCTCATAATGCTCTCACCTTTATTAGGTCACCTTTTTGCACTTAGCCAAACTTAGCGCTAGCCGCCATGCGTGGTCTCACTTTCCTTCAGCTTTCTCTTCTCGTCCGGTCGGCGCTGGTCGCCTATGCTGTGCCGTGCGTCAAGCGTGCCACGACTTTCGTCGGGGTTGATGGGGCCCACTTCACTCTGGGTGGTTCGCCCTTCTACTACACGGGAACAAACGGTCAGTGACGCATATCGCCAAGTGAACAGGGTCGCAAGTCTGAGCTCGCGGCGCAGCGTACTGTCCGGCACAGCTCGATTCGAATGAGGACATCGACAAAGCGTTGGATGAGGCCGTCTCTCAGAACATCTCTGTGGGTGCTTGTTCTATCTTCGGGTTATTCAAGGCTTACCGTCATCACAAAGGTCATTCGCACGTGGGGCTTCAACGATTTCACCTCGACCCAAAACTACGGGGCGTACTACCAGGTTTGCGCAATTCTATTAATGTTCATTAATCAAGCTCACAAGAATGGGAGTAGGTTTGGTCAGGTGGAAATGCTACGATAAACGAAGGGCCTCACGGTCTTGACCGCCTGGGTACATCCGACGAAGAAACTTCATGTGGATGCGAGGAACACTGACTGTGAGATACAGAATACGTCATCAAGGGTGCCTCTTCCCGGGGCCTGAAGCTCATTCTGCCTCTCGGTGCGTAGAAGACAACCACATGCCCACTGGAAGTTCCGTGCTGAATCTGTTCTGCGTAGTGAACAACTGGGTGCATCTACTGCCGGACGCCTTCGTTCTTACTTACTGAGTGTGGAATCTGGCAGGGCGACTATGGCGGAATGGGTTCGTCATTCACTATCTAGGGAATAGCTCACTGACTAAACTGACTTGCTCCATCTCAAGACGTTTACGTCGACCAGCTCGCGTCTGGATCGCACCACAGCGTCTTCTATACAAATGAGAAGATCGTTGCTGCTTTCAAAGTGATGAAATGTCCTATCATTGCTAAGAATACGGTGACTACAATAACCATTGCAGAGCTACACCAACTCCGTCGTGTCTCGCTACAAAGGTGCGCTAGAGTCGGCTTTCACACCGGCAAATAGTTTGATCAACGTGACGGTTCACAGACAAGACGGCTGTTCTGGCCTGGGGTAAGCCTTACCCCGGTACCCTTGAAGATCTGTCTGAACTATGTCCCTCTGCACTTCAGAGCTTGCCAACGAGCCTCGCTGCAAGGGCTCTAAGAGCGCTGACAACGGCGATTGCACGACCTCGACCATCACGTTCGTCTATTGCCACTTGAGCTGTTGAACAAGCTGACCATGACCGTGTCCACCTATAGGGTCTGTGCAAAGGAAACTAGTTCTTACATCAAGTCCATCGACTCCAATCACCTTGTTGCTCTCGGAGGTGAGTACCACAGTCCCAGTTCCTCTCATGTTGACACCCGCCCGCTGACACCCTTGTCTCACAGACGAGGGCTTCATAGGTGAAGCCGAAAACGACTCCTACCCGTACACCGCAGGCAAAGTTTGTCGCAGGATGAAGTGTTACCCATGTAGATGGCCGGCTGAGAAATCTTCGCAGGGCATTTCATTCACAGACAACCTCGTTGTCGACACGTTGGACTTCGGGTAAGCTTGCTCGGTACGGGTATCATAGTGCCGTAACTCTTCACTGATTTAAACTGTATAGCACTTTTCACCTGTACACCTCGAGCTGGGGGGTCACGACCGACGTGCCGGCATGGGGCGCAAAGTGGATTGCCGACCACCAGACTGCGGGAAAGTCGGCTGGCAAGCCGGTCGTTATCGGTGAGCGCTTCTCAGTGATATTTGTGAAGCTTAGTGCTGAATATCGCGCGTGTGTAAACAGAGGAGTTTGGCGTGACGGACGACAAATACTCCACATACCAGACGTGGTACAAGGCGATCGAGGAGAACAACCTGGCTGCCTCGCACATCTGGCAAGCATACTCTCCATACCCAACAAAGAGTTCTTCTCATGTTGAAGACCCCCCACAGGCAACTTGGCATTACGCTGAACGACGGCACCAAGACGGCCGACGATGGCTATGCTATCTGTACGTTGACGCGGCCCGCTAGACCTGCGTTTTGCGTTGTATGGGAATGCTCACTGTCCCACAGACCCCGAAGACCAAGTTGTTTCCCTCATCAAGGCCGATGCCGCCGTGCAAACCCCTAAGAATTGAGGCTGCAACACTGCTGCCTTTCGGAGCATCCCAACCACGACATCCCGGGTCTCGCCCGCGGGCGACCACAAGGTGAGGTGTGTCTTCGAAGCAGTGATGCGGGATGCATTTGCAACGAAGTACGGGGTGGTGGTATGGAAGATCCTGAAATAATTGAAGCAAAGCTGCAGGTTGTGTCGTGCGGTGGCAGGCAGGTGTGTTGCTGTCCCCGAAAGTCGTCGTTGCTCTTCTTGATCTGTTCTACCACCCTGTTTTGCGATCCGACTCCTCTCACATGGCGACGCCCGACTTCCCAGCGGAAGTATAGCGCGACTCTTTTCTATTGCAATCGAGGAGCGCTTCACGTAGGACTGCAACAGAGGCACAACCGTTACCGCGAGGTCACGGCGCGGTGGAGCATCCCGCTCGTTTGTCGGTGCTGGAGGGTAAGTACCGACTCACGCGAGGCTGTATATGCTGTGTTGATTTGGTATGGCGGTTTCCAAAACCTATCTGAGTCGATTAGGTACCGGTGCATCAGCCTCGAGGACCCCGAGTCGATCGAGACGTTCAGTCACTTCCTCGACCGCCTCCAACACGCAGGTCGTCACCCTCTTCGATACACTCGTAACATCAATGCTTACGTCGGTTATATGTACTTTCACTTTGACAAATCTTCGCTGCCACAGGTGCTCTCATTCGCTGAGAACCTGGAGGATGCCGCCTTCGATTATGGTCTGGTCGGCCCTTCGACGCTTCGAACTCTCGCTTCAACCGAGAGCCACACCTTCACAAGCCTCAAGGCCATCATCGATGATTCGACTGCAGAGTCTCCCCTCCTCCTCGAGCACTTTCCCAATCTTCTTGACCTCATACTCAACACAGCGACGTCCCACTCGCCGTTCGCGCCCTTCCCGCCGTTCACCATGAGTCTTCAAACGCTCTCGCTCAAGAGTGTGGACGACCCTCTCCTTTCCGATCTGCACCCGTGCAGATGTCCATCGTTAAAGCGCTTCGAGGCCAAAGTGTGCTTCTCCGGCCATGTGGTGCAGCAATTCCTCATACAATGACCTCCATCCGCCTTTGATATCGACGACTACCTGCCGACGTCGATATCCTATTGTCCGAACCTGAGCTCTCTTGAACTGAAGTTGTTCCAAGAATACACGGAGTACAGGGCAGAGCTCTTCGATCCGGTCATCCGCGCATGCCCACGGTCCATCAAGGAGATCCACCTTAAGTCGGACTCCGTCTACGCCCACATCGACAGTATTACTCTCGCATTACGCACGGTTCTTCTTCTGGACTTCCCCGATCTGCACCTTGTCGCTTTGAAGTACGTTGCACCATCCCTTCGGCCGCTCCTGGAGGAAGTGTCGGCCAAGGGAATCACCGTCACCGAGCAGCGCGTGCTCTCGGACGACTCATGGATCTGGTGATTCTCTGGTGGCTATGCATGCTCTCAACACGTTGCAGTAAAAGGCTGACATGCATGGGTGAGAGGATGTCAGTTTAAAGAAAACGCTGGCATTGTTGTTGGGCATCAGCCCTTGGCCGTTTGAGCGGCCTTCGGATGAGCGGCGGTTGCGCATGTTTCGGGGCATCGTACCGCAAAGTCCGAGAAGCACATGTCAAACCTGTGATAGAGGAGAAGGGCACGGGTAGCTCTTTCTCTGTCACATAATCCATGGGGCATGAGTGCCGCACGACACACTATTGTGGAGATAGGGCGCTGTGCGGTCGACGTCTTGCTCAAGCAGCAGCGCCCGAGCACAATGTTGGTTACCGAATTAAAAAGCTTTCTGGGACTGCATTCCAGGACTGTGTTGACTCTCAAACGCTATCATGTTGCGCAGCGCACACGCAAGAATGCTGTGCCGAAGAACAGAACTCGATGTGCACGTCTGAGGCTGTACCGGCAAAACAAATGGAACGAAGGATAAGGGTTGTACATTAGAGTCAATATTCACAACCGCTCATAATACTGGATGAATGAGAGGAGCGTAACAAGTGGAAGAACGACAGCCGGCCTGGTACGAGACGCCGACCAAAGCGAGCCGTCACGACGTCGACGACCGCTGTCGACTACGTCCGCAGCCCATGCTTGGAAGCATAAAGTTCAGCTCTTGCATGAGGTACAGTCAAATTTACGTCTCCCGTCGTCGGGTCCATGCCCGACGCCGCGTTGGTCTGAACAGACAGACGTTTTCCTGGAGACGTACTGTCAGCGAAGCTGTGAACACTCTGGGTTGATATTTGCAACGCACATGTACCCTTGCATTCTAGAAGACGCGTTGGTAAGCTCAAGATCCCGCCGACAAGATCAAAAGTGGGCTCACGGTGTACGCGGCAGAGACGTTCGCAGAGACGTTCGCAGCGCCCGTGTCTCCCGAGCCGGAACGCCCATCGATCGCACAACGTATGCTGGATTCCACTTGATCAAACTCGTATATCATGGCCTGTCCCTCGGCCCACTCGGTTCCGGTGAGCTGACACCCCGGGTTGGCCCGCTTCTTCTCGTCAAGGCCTGCCTGGTACTCGTGCGCCTCTTCGATCTTCTGCGCGAGCATGGTCGCATCCTGCACCTCACGAGCGATATCGCGCTCTCCGCGGGATGGAGGAGGTCCATGCAGAACATCCGGGGTGTCAAGTAAGGCTCTAGGGCGAGGAGAACGATAGGATCGTGGTACCTCGACCGGGTGGTGCAAGGCAGGCCCAGTGTCGTAAGCGTCCCTTTTGCGAAAGACGAGTTCGAGTGGGGAGTAGCATCACTACAAACATCGAGTTCATGCATCCCGAGGAGCCCCTCAACCCAATTCCCAACTGCACCGGTCGTCTCAGTTTCCTGCCTCGCAGCCGGACAGCCCGCCGTCTGATCGTTCGGCAGCTGCTCCATCACAGCTAACCGTCTGTAGTCTCGAGTGAAGGTTGAAGTGCTTGAAGATGGGCATGGTGTTGAGCATTTATAACTATTGGGTGAACAGGTAAGTTGGGGCAGGTGGTGGTTGATGAGCAAGAACGGCGGGCCGGCGAGCGGGCGGGCGGAAACGGCATCGCACGGAGAGGCACAACTGCCGTCAAAACCACCTGCTTGTCAGAGCCTTACTCTGCCAGTTTGCCTGCCACTCCTTTCCTCTAATATCTCCCAAGGTCGTCCGGTTAGTACTTTAGTGAGTACAATATGCAGCGAGTCTCTGGAATCTGACCGTCCGCATTGCGCTTCTTGTCGCAACGACGGTCTTGCGAATCGGAAACGGCAGCTGGCAACAGCGCACTGTCCTGACATCTCTATGAGCTGAATTGCGCAGATAGGTCTGTGTTCTGTTATGCTGCCCATCCACGAAGACTGCGCTTTCCGAACTTGGGTCCTTTCCGCAACACCAATAGGCATGCCGCGTGCTTCGATACCGGACCCGCACAAAGCCAGCCCCACTGCCACCAAGATCCCCGATACCGTACGAATGCAAAAGCATCTGATAAATAAACTTAGTCAACGCGTCACCGACCCAGCTGCCCATACCACAGACAACCAGCGCCTGCACTCGCCCATCCCCGCAACTCCAACCCCCGCTATACGAACGGGTCGTCCCCGCCCTCGCCTTCCTTCACCGTCGCCGCGCCCGGCAGCGGGTCCCCCTGTGATATGAGCTCCAAGCCAAACACGGCCTCGTGGCTCTCGCGCGCGACCTGCGCATCGCGCGCGCGCTTGGCCCGCTTCTCCGCGTCGGCCGCTTCGGCTTCGGCTTGGCGCTTTTTGTACCTGTCATACGATAGCAGGAAGGTATGGATGAGCGCACGGAAAGGGAAAGCCAAGGGCGAGCCTACGGGGAGGGTAAGGCGGAACGGCCAACTCACAGCGCGCTCCCCTCGATCTTGCTCGGGTCTCTCCACAATCTCAGCCGCCGATCGACCAATCTCACCACCTCCCGATCCACCCCGCGCTTCGCCTCCTCCAGCATCCCCGCGATCCGGTCCAGCACGCCCTCGGGCACCTGCGGCGCGCCAAACGCATCGCGCTTCCACGCAGCGTAGCGGTCGGTGAGCGCACTGTCCGCAGAGCGCCAGCAGGCGAGGGCGATCTGCGCGGGGGAGAAGAGGAGCTCGGCGGAGGTAAGGCGCGAGAGGCGGACGGCTTTTTGGACGGCGGCGAAGGTCGATTCGAGCGTGGGGATGGCGGGCGGGTCGGGCATCGCCTGGAGAGAGAGGATGACAGGTTCAGAGGTAGACGAGGGGATTGGGAAGAGGAAGAAAAAGATGCGGGGGGCGAGGACGCACCTGCATGTCGAGGTAAATCCCCCATGCAGCGCGGTGCGCGTGGTGCACTGCAAACTCGAAGCGCAGCGACTGGGAGACGAGGAACTCGAGCTCGAGGATCGAGTCGGGCTTGTTGGTGTTTTTGATGCGGTTGCAGAAATCGGTGATGCTGATGGGGATGTTGCACGTCTTGGAGGCGAGGAAGAGGACAGTATACCTGTGCGTAACAGGTAATGAGATTTCAGTCAGCGTGAGATCGTCCATAGACCTTCGCTTTCTTCAAGCTGGCCAGAACAGCGTCGAAGCTTGGGAGAGATGAGACGCAATACTCACATGACATTCTTCGGATGCCACTCGATCACGCTGTTGGTGAGGTAGAAGCGCTTGAGGTATGTCGCCGTCGTAGCCTCGACGACCTCCGGAAAGCCAATCGCCTTGCACATCCCCGGAAGACTGCTCATATAGAACGTGAGCAGTGCGAGCTCCTCAGCGGGCGTGGGCGGGCTCAAATCGGGCGGCGGTCGAGGATCAGATTCGGGGTCGTCGCGCTGCGTGCTTCCCTCCCGTCAGCCCCAGCGTTCCCGCACAGACACAGAACGGCCTAAGACACACCTTCTCCTCCTCCCACCCTGCTCGTACACGTGCAATAGCCCGCTCGTTGACTGTCGCCCGCCGGGCCTCGAGCTGCTTGGGCGAGAACCGCCAGTGCTTGAACTGGGACGACTCGCGGTAGAGCGGGCGCGGGGGCTCGGGGACGGGCGGGGGGTTGGGGTCGGAGGAGATGTTGGATGCTACGGCGTCATTGGGGGCTAAAGGTGCAGCGGGCGGCATGGTGGGAGATCGCGGTGATGATCGTCGAGGTGAGTGCCGGATTCGGATGGAAACGCGGCGAGGACGCGCTTGGGCTGCGGAGGGGTCTTGCGGAAGGCGGGTTGTTGCCATGCTGCTGGAGCGCCAAGATACAGAGACGTTGCGATCTCTATCATACACACCTCCAACGTTCGCAGCACAAAAAAATAATTAGTATATGACAGGAATATAGAATCAGTGGAATATTTGTAGGTTGTCAGCCCGTCTGGACGTTGACGAATCGGCTTGGAATCCGCATGCACGATCTGTGAGTCGTCCGCCTTCCTGCCTCCCTTCTTGTTGAAATGTTGACGTCTTTCCTCACCCAAATAAGAAGCAGAGACACTACTGTGTATAATCACAGAACGTCAGAACATGGCCCCCCGGCACCCTGTTCCGGTTCCTTCGCACAGCCACAGGGTATGCAACAAGCACAAGTAATGCTGTGAGCTCAACAAAGTACTAAAGCACAAAGGGCCTAGAACGCAAAACAAAGCGAAGCGAGGGTGGAAGGAAAAGAATTGTGGTATGCTGATGCGACCTGATGCCCTGTCTTTCCTCCACTACCTCCTGTCTTTCGCTCTCGTCAACCGCCCGTTTATCCTATCCGCCCATAGTCCGTAGCACTCTAGGACCAGACATCGAGGGCGAGCTGCGGACGCCGAGACACGTCAGTATGGGTGGCAGGAAAGGTTGCGAGGGGGAATCAGGTGGATACGCACGCGCCCACGCTCCTTGAGCATCTTGAGCTCCGCCGCGCCCTCCTTCTCCGCCGTGCCGCCCTTGCCCTCGCCAAGCATCTGCTGCAATATGTTCTCGACGTCCTTCGCCATCGACCTGCGCCCAGTCCAGAACCGTCAGCCCGAGATGCCATACCACGGAGGGGAATGCAAGAGCAGAAGGAGGGAAACCACGCACGCAGCGTCACCGCAGATGTAGACGTATCCCCGCTGGTTGAGGAGCGCGTCCGCGATCGCCTCGCGCTCCTCGGTAACCTTGTGCTGGACGTAGACCTTCTGCGGGCCGGCGCGCGAGAACGCGACACGCATCTGCAGCTTGCCGCCGAGCTCCTTCTCGTACTCGGGCCACTCGTCCTGTAGACCATCCCAAGGCCTAGGGTCAGTCGCAAGCGAGGTGACGGAAGAGAAGAGACGGCGACGGAAGACAAACCTTGTAGAGAAAGTCCTCGTCCTCCCGACGGCAGCCGTAGAACAGGTAGATTGGCGCCCAGTCCTTCAGCGCGTCCGGGCCGTTCTTCTCCACCGCGCGGCGAGCGAGTGCGACGCGCTCCTGGACGAAGCCGCGGAAGGGCGCGACACCGGTCCCGGGACCTGAACAGTGCACCTTCGGTCAGTCACGTGTGAGGAAGGCGGGGGAGGGGAGAGGGACACGCACCAATCATGATGACGGGGATCTTGGGGCTGGTCGGCAGGCGGAAGTTGGAGCGGCGGACGTGGACGGGCGCGCGGAACTTGCCTTCGCGAGTGTACGCTCCGCGGGGGCCCTTGATGGCGTACTCGGGCTCGTTGATCGCAGCGGGGACGCCCGCGCCGGGCTGACCGGAGAGGGGGACCTCCTCGCCATCCGCAGACTTCTTGAGGTTGAGGACGTAGTTGGTAGCGAGGCCGAAGACCCACTTAGGGTTTTGCGCGACGGACTGGTACTTGAGGACGACGGCGGTGATGTGGATCGAGTTCGGGTGGATCTTGGGGCTGGACGAGATCGAGTAGAAGCGCGGCTGGAGGCGCGGCACGGACGAGACGATCGCGTCGAAGGGGATCAACCACGCCGTGGCCTTCGTCGAGGAGAGGTCGTCGCCCGCCGCGAGCTGGAGGACCTCGGCGAGCTTGAGGCACCCGT
>JTLS01000748.1:0-14236 GCA_000826855.1 Basidioascus undulatus
GAATTCAAAGTGTGTCCTTCCCCCCCCCTTTCCCCTTCCCATACCTAATTCACAGCAACTCGCAATGCGTCTTCTCCTCCTCCCTCTGCCCATCTCCCTCCTCCTCCTCAGCACCTTCACACACGCTGCCCCCCAGACCTCCGAACAGGGCCTGCTCTGCTACACCTGTCCCCCTACCGGCGCGGCACCCCCGGTCGCGGCAGGTTACCGCGGGAGCCCGCTCAACATCATTTGCGAGTACCCCGGCTCGACGGGCGGCACGTTCTCGTGCGCTTATAGCAAGGTCCCTCTGACCAATATCTCTTGAACAAGTTTTGGGAAGGAGAACATGGTGGGATGGTGGCTGATAAGTGTGTGATGGAATGGGGCACAGGTGACGGGAGCCAAAGTCGCGGGCAACACTGCGTGCGCGGCGGAGCCGGTCGGGAGGCCGTACGTGGAGGGGACATGCCCTTACACTCGTCCGAGCATCTAGAGATAGAGATGTTGGAAGAAAGGGGCGTTTGAGTGGGCTGGAGGACGCGTCAGGCGGAATGGAGTCGGCAGGTGGTGCATGTAAGGGCTGGAATAAAGCGAGTTGCGACTCCCAGAGAGTCTCGATGAAGGATGATTATCTAAATCTGTGGATATCTATTCAATCAGACTTCTTTCAAACAGAAAATAATTTTGGGTCAGCGCTCAGCAATTACATGTACACCCCGGCTCTCAGTCTCCCACTACTGTCGTGTCGCTCGAATAACCAGCTGTTTCCAGCTCAAAGCTCTCTTTGGGTAAAATCTGGATATAGAGCCCACACATTACTGGAAAGTTACATTTTATACTGGAATGGTGAAATTAGTGCTCACGTTGAGACCCCTTCCCAGCCGGTGCACTCGCGGCACGATCGCCTGCGTGCCTACTGCGATGCCGCCCATCTCCTGGTCAACCCACAGTCTTTAGTAACCGAAAGTCTGCAAGACACCCACATTTCAGGAGGCTTAGGGCGTATGTCCATATCATGTCGAGATCTCGAGCGCTAAGGTACCGCGCTTCGTAGCATTGCAGGATCTCGTCGATGGCCGGGTCTCTGTGTGGATTAAGATTTCAGCAGGCTGCTTTCGGGGGTTCAAAAGATGGAGACTGACAGTATACTTTCGGTCCACAACCGAAGTCCCACTGCATGGGAATTAATGCTGATAAACTCCTCACAGAACCGGCGAAGCAGTCTGCGCTGCGTTACAATGATACCCACCTGGCCCTCCCCTTCGATACGCCACGATCGCCTGCGTTGCCACAGATCTCAGCCACCAGGTGTCGGTATGGATGAGGCTCAGGCCCACCTCTATTCTCCAGAGTCTAAGCGGGGAGAACGCCTAGTGAATAAAGCGCATCTGTGCAGATCTCCACGGCTCGGCTTACTCGGTTCTCCCAACCAGCAACCATCCTATAGATCCGGTGCAGCGTCGGTGGGACATAGGCGGCTTGAGAGTGACGATTCCCTCGTTGGTGCCGAGCTCACTGTGGATGTCCAGTATCGAGCGTTTAGTGGCGTCCATCGTGAATGTGGGTAAGGCAGAAGGCAACGAAGCGTTCGCCGGGTCGATAAAGGTCGACTTGGAATCAGTAAGATTCTCGGGCCCCACGCCGTCCGCATGTGCTTGTGCATGTGCATCATGATGAACCGGCACACCGGAACGCAGCATTCATTTAGCTCCTGCGATCGTGCCCAAACAAAAAGGAAGGGAGAGATGGGTCGTGGTCGAGGTTGAAGTTTGAACGGTGCGGAGTGAACGGGCGATCTACGCGCAGCAGGTACAAGAGGTACACAGCTTTGCGGGCCGCGTTCGCAGCCGTTTGTGGACGCTATGTAGACGGCCGACGGTGACGGACACAAATCTCCTGAGAATATTCATTTCACGCTCAGCTTTGCATTTCAAGGCCATTTAATGTCTGCTGATTTGTTTAATAGACACCAGACCGACAAGATGTGCTGGTGTATTCGGCCTCGTCCATGCCCGCTTCGAAGGGAGTGGAAATTGTTTCAGAGGTGCAGTTCTGAGTGAAGACTTTACAAGGGAGGGAGCGAAGGTTCTCTTGCATGTATCCACTTCTGCAGGGTTTCCAGTATTATGTATGCCCATCTCAGTACAGCTGTGAGTACCGTCAAAGCCGCTCATGAGCTGATTTCCCAAAGCGGGATAGATGAGCAGGCGCACGCACATTGCACTGCTGTCGCAGCCTCTCAACCATCCCAGCTCTTCCACAGGAATGCCATCTGGTGGATGCCATACTCTCAAATCAGCCGGTGAAGGCAAGGAACCTATCAAAGGTCAGGACTTACAAGTCATCATCGTCTGGCTCGCATCCCATACCGCCTGAAGTGACTCGGGCCATATCCACCCTGAACAGGACAATATCAGGCTAGTTCCTTGACATTGCTCAAGAGGACCTACCTCCTTGGTATCCGGCAATACATATGTCTACAACTGTGCAGCTGGAGTGCTCCTCGTGAGCGTACATGAGAGTGAGAGTGTGAAGCTGATGTAAGAACGCACTATCCCAGCCCATTATTCCCGTTCACCCAATCCAACACTGCTCCTGTAAAGAAGTGAACATCTTGACCTTCCACAGCCACGCAAACTCGAGCTCAGAGACTTACCGAAGCCACCGGAAGTCCAGGCGTTCCAAAGCTGAAGATGAATAAGAGTCGTGAATCACAGGATTACAGCTCGTGGCAACATGGTACTTCACTTCTTCAGGGAGTGTCCTGTCGGTTGGACGTTAGTAACCCTCACTGGGACGGTTATCCAGGAGAGAGCGTGGCGTACTCCGCAGCCTTTTGGATCTCCCAGTTAGCCCATTGAATGCCGTCCATTGGCGCGCATTGGCGAGGGACCGTACACCTTGCTCTCCGTGTTCGTTCTCGCGTCCAGTGGCATTCTGAAAGAGTTGAGAAGGGAAGTTGTTGGGCCGCCCATTTCGAACCTCCGTTTGCTTTTGTTGATTGATAATAGACCAGTCCATGTGCCGTGGCCGGCCCGTTGCGGCGCTGTTCGACAGAGCGGTGCCTCACCTCAGCAAACACATGTGCTCGGCAACGTGGCAGATGAAAGCCACCGAGGTTGATGGGAGTGTTACTCATTTCCATTTCATTCCGTGTGTAGCCGCCAGACATGCTCAAAGGTCCGATGTTTGGGACTACCGAGCCAAGGTCCTGGTGGACAGCTCGTTCCTGAGGAAGGACCAGCGGAAAGTTTTGGAAAACTCAAGATTGTTCATGATATTGACCCCAGGTGGTTACTGACAGTGCGGGTCAGTGTTGCGAACGACTGTGGAAGGTGGAAGGTGAAAGTGGCAGGGTGAAAATAATTGTTTGCCACAAACAGACAGGTGCTTGGGTCGTCGGACGCAAGCACATTTCATTGCAGGACGCTCTGAGTGCCGTGACCGACTCAGGCCTGGAAACTGAGCCGCATAACATCACTTGCCTGCCAATCTACAGCCCTGCATTTCCTCAGCAGCCTCATCAGCCGCTTAGCGGACACTAGAACCGCCCCCGCCCCAACTACTCGACCTGTATACTCTGCCATGTCGCAGCCGGCGACCCAGTTCGAGAGTCGGGTGCGTCTCCGGCGCTTGATCTTCTCCCTTCCCCGAGCGCCACTGACAAGCTCTGGCGGGCGTGGCAGCTCTGGCGCGAGGACGTCGTGTGTAAGGAGGACGACCCGAACACGCTTTACATCGTTACTGTGAGTGGGAAGCTTAGGTGCATGGCTGAAGCGGCGGCAGACGAGCTGATGTGGAGGTGCAGCGATGCTGGCACGACTCGGAGGAGGATGATCAGCAGCAGGCGCAGCCTGCGTATGCTGGTGAGCCGGAGGCTGATTACAAGCCGGTGCGTCCATCTTTATTCTCTCCTGCTCTGGAAGAGGCTGACGCCCTGCTTGCAGCTCGAGCGAGGGCAGGTCGCGCTCCTCAAGTTCCCCAAGCTCGATCGCAGCATCGAGTCCGAACCCGGCCTCATCGTGCTCGACCGCTCCTTCCAGATCGGAGACTTCGCCAAGCGCTCACACCTGCACACCGAGGGCGGCGTCATCGTCGGCTCGAGCCGCGAGATCCGCCTGAAGCACGTCATCACCGACCGCGAGGTCGAGGCGTGGGTGCCTGCGGACGAGGTCGAGCTCGGCATCACGCTCGCGCAGGGCGACCATGTCATTGCGGGGGACTGGGTGGGCGTGGTAGAGGAGTGCTTTGAGGAGGCGTTGGTGGAGCAGGGTGCTGGAGATCTGTTCCGCGTGGCGGACGTGGGGTCGAAGTTGACAGTGGGCGAGAAGGGCGAGGTGAGTGGATGGTCGTGTGACGGGCGCTGGGCGCTGGGTGGGCAATGGGAGCAGTGAGGCTGATGGGGTGGTTATCCAGGACGTTTTCCCCGCATCATCGTTCCTCGCGCAGGTCTTCCCCGCCATCGCGAGTCGCGTCAACCGCTCCGAAACCATCGTCGACGTCAAGCAGACGCTCGTCTGCGTCAACTGGCTAGGCATCAACCAGAAGCTGCGGCCGGACATTCAGGCGGACAAGCCTCGGCCGCCGCGGTATTGGGGGTACGCGGCCCCCGGGAGCACGCGCGAGGAGTCGGTCGGCAACATCTCGGACCTCACCGTCGTCCGGATGCTCGGCGGTCGGGAGTCCGTCAGCGTTGGGGACAAGGTCGTCTTTAAGACGCTGGAACTGGAAACTAGTGCGTCCTTTCAATGCTGCAGTGCATGGGCTCTTCTCATGATTTGGATGACTTTCTAGAGTACGACGTTCAGCCTAGCTTGCATGGCGTGCACGCCGTCCGAACGCTGCTCGTCACGCAGTCTCGTACTAAAGTGCGTGTGCTGTGGCAAGACGGAACCCGAACGGAGGAGCTTTCGAAGGATTTGTGCGTACTTTCGTTTTCATCCGCTGCTCGACGATTCACTGACGACGCTTGCATTGCAGGATCTTCATGAACAATCCTGATGAATACGACCTTTGTACGCTAAAGCGTGCGCTCTGTGGAAGGACGTTTCTGACTTTCGGGGGTTTGCAGGGCCTGGTGACTATGCTCTGTGGAAGGGCGAGGGCGAGGAGACGCGGGTGGCGGTCGTTCAGAAGGCCGACGCGCAGCAGCGGACAGCTGAGGTCATCTGGTACGGCACCCAAGTACGTACTTGCTCATCTCGCCTGCGACAGAAGCAGTGCTGACGAAATTGCGGGTTCAGGACAAGGAAGTCGTTTCGGTGCTCGAGCTTGACCCGCATGGCCCTCCGCCCGACTCCTTCGGCGTACGACGAGGCGACGTCGTCTTCATCGGCTCAGATCCGAACGGGTACGAGCTGCCCGCCATCCCTCGTATCGGCGAATCCGAGGTACGACAGATCTTGAAACGGGACATGCCGTGCATTCAGCTGACGTCTTCTGCACGCTTACAGCATTTCCCTGGTGACGACGAACTCCGCGCCACCATCTCTTCCCTCGGCATGGCGCAGTCCAAGGCTTTCGCACATCTTCCTATTCCTAAGCCCCGAAATGGCAAGGACGCGCCGGAGATCGACTGGTACGGGGAGGTGGTCGGGCTCCGCACCGACGGTCTGATTGAGAGTGAGTCTCTACTCCTTCACGCGTTTCAGTCATTCTTTCGTGCAGGCTTGACCAAGCGGCCGTCTTATTCCTCGTCTTCAGTCGAGCTGCCGTCCGGGACGGTCGTGCACGAGCGGCTAGACCGGCTCACGCTCCTGAACGACGGCAGCGATCCCGACGCGATGTGGGGCGACGAGTACGACAGCGCGTACGAGGACGAGATGGAGGAGGACGCGGCTGCGAGCGACGCGAGCTGGACGACGGACGAGGGCATCGAGGAAGGCGACCTGCCGGAGGAGGAGCAGGAGCCCGTGGTCGACGAGTGGGCCGCAATGGACGTCGAGGAGGAGCCGGCGGCGCCCAAACCCAAGCCTGCGGCGTCCCTGCCGCTCAGCGAGCCGTCTTCGACTGACGCGACCCGCGTGCCCTCGCCCTCCGGCCAGAAGCTCCCCGTCGAACTCCCTGCCGCGCGCGACGCCGACGAGGACGACGAGCAATGGCAGCGCTTCCTGCAGCTCGAGGAGGTCCCGCCTGATCACGCGTTCACGAGCAAAGAGGCGGTTACTCCCGGAAAGGTTCGTCGTCTGTTCCTCAGTCTCGCGAAGTCAGGCTTGCTTACTCTGCTTCGCTCGACAGCCGTACATGGTGCGGTTACAGAAGGAGTACCGTGTACTGCAGTCTAGCTTGCCAGGTCGGTCCCTCATGTCCTTTCGTGCTTCAAGGGCTCTTACGAACCGGCGGTCGAGACTTTCTCCAGACTCCATCCTCGTCCGCACGTACGAAAACCGGATCGACCTCATGCGTGTACTGATTATCGGCCCTCCCGGTACACCGTGAGTCAATGTGTCTCTTCGGTGCCTTTTCACCTGCTCACCGTTCCCGCACAGATATGAGGACGCACCTTTCCTTATCGACTTCTACCTCCCACCCGACAAGTTCCCCTTCGAAGTACATTGTGATGACATGTGTGAGGGAGCACACACGCTGATGACAACCTCTCCGCAGCCGCCGGTCGCACACTTCCATAGCGTTCGTTTCACGGCGCTTCATCTCTGCTCGCTTGCTCCCGCTGACTCAATCGCATCCGCAGTGGACCAACGGCAACGGCCGCGTAAACCCCAATCTCTACGAAGAAGGTGCGGATGTCCGTTTACGAAGAGTACATGGACAACAGCTGCTTACGCGCTGGACTTGCAGGCAAGGTCTGCCTGTCCCTGCTCAACACGTGGCAAGGAGAGGGCTGGTCCCCGCAGAAGAGCTCGCTTCTGCAAGCCGTCGTCTCTATTCAGGGTCTCGTGCTCGTCAAGGTCCGCCCCGCAGTGCCCCGTGCGCGGAATCGCCACAACTGACGTCTCGTTTGAAATTCGCAGGAGCCCTGGTTCTGCGAACCGGCCTACGAGAAGTTGCGAGGAACGAAGGAGGGCATCGTCAACAGGTGAGACGTTTTCTCTTCACGGGCTCGTCTCCTATCGCTGACGCAGGTCTTCAACAGCCGCCTTTACTCGGAGAAGGCCTACGTGCTGTCCCGCGGCTTCATCCGCCGCGCGTTAGACATGCGCATCTCCGGCCTCGCGGACGAAATGGACTACTTCTACTTCCGTCAAGGTCGTCTTGCAATGGTGCTCGACCGCGCACGTAAGCTCGTCGAGGCGAGCGAAGCAGCTTCCCCCTCCACGAACGGGCAGGGCGAGGCGCAAGACGCCGGAGCCCAGAAGGACGAGGAGGCGATCGATCGGCTGAGTCTCGGGGCCGTTCTCCCGCTCAAGCGGCATCTGGTTGCGCTCGAGAAGCAGCTGGAGAGCTGGAAGGCGACCTACATGGAGTGATAGGTGTTTTTTGCATCGGCCGGTTTTACAGTATTGCTTCGTATTTGCATTCGCATTGCATGTTCTGGTCCTGGCTCTGCGGGCTTTGTTCGCATTCAAGTCGCGCCGCTTACTCAGTGGGCGTCCGCAAGCGACCGCAACGACAACGGCTAACGTAACGCAGTACTCAACACGAGCGTTTGTGATGCATCTCAAAAGAGCGGAGTTCAACCTGGGAAGCGGTGGCGCCACTTGCCGGCTTTGAACTGTCCTTCTAGGTCAAGCGTAAACAGCTTACCCGAGTGCGGATACTGCGCCGCCTTGTCTTGGTCACCGGACTCGTCGAGACTGGCTGTTGTGATGAACAGGGTAGAAAGGCTGGGGCCTGCAGCATGCGTCAGTTACGTTCTCTAGGCGCCCCCGATCAACCGCTACTCACCGCCCAACTCGCACGCAGTCGGGTTGAGTGCTTTCGGGAGGTGGACTATCACATCGACCTTTCCGTCGCGATCAAATCTGACGACCTTGGAGCCGTTGAATCTGACAGGGAGTTTGGTTGGATCATTATGGACCGCAAGCTTACAGCTCTCACGGAGGAAGCGTGAGACGTACCTCGCACCCCAACATCCGCCGTCAGAGTCCCAGCAGAAGCCATCGGGCGCGCCGCCCAGTCCGAGGTCGGTGGTGTCTAGCCACACACGCCGGTTCTTCGCCGTTCCGTCAAGGAGAGACTAGTACGGCAAGACGATCAGTCCCAGGGCCGCCGCGAGCCCGTCGGAAACACCGCGAGGGAGCCTACGTAGTCGTATGCGTAAATCTTCTGGTCGTCGGTCGAAGTGAGGTAGCTGCTCCAAGATTAGATAAGCTAGACGATCTGTCATAAGTTTGAAATGCACCCACAATGTCTTATTGTCGGCGCTCCACCCCATTCCGTTCGGCGTCGTTATGTCTTTGTCTTCGAAGAGCGAGACGTGAAGGTCCAAGCCCAGCTGGTACACTTTGCCATGCTGCTTGGATGCCGCCGGTTTCATCACCCCTTGAAAAAGAGCTGTTTTCAGCACAGAATCGTTGGATAGGCAATACGGACGTACCGGCCAGGAACCGACCCATTGCATCGCAGGCGCCGTCGTTCGCTCGGCTGTCCGGATCAATGGTGAGCTCGAAGGGCTCGCGCACATACGTGAGCTTGGCAGGAAGGCCATTTTCGGGCGGAATTATCACAGCAAAGCCCTTTTTGGCGGCGCAGGCCAGCTACGTTACGAAGGAAGCCGGTTGTCAGTCATGGAAGCGGACTGGCAACGGTCAATGCCAGCACTTACCCCTTTCTCCTTCGTCCTCAACGCTAAGCAGGTAACGGCATCTTCGAAGTGGTCGGCCGAGAGGGTGTTGTTGTCGAGATTAAGGTGGTGCACTCGGTTATTGTTGATGTCCACAAAGTGTAGAACGTTCGTCTCCGCCTCGTACAGTGGACCCTCGCCGAGCGCGCACGCCGGGACGACGTCGGGAAGAAAGGGCTCCTCTAGAGTGAACTCGCGGGTCATAATCAGGGAGAATGCGTTGGCACAGCTTGATGGTGAAAGGAAAACGAGTACACTGCTCTTTGATAACTGCACCGCTGCTCCAGTGACGTCGTCAGTCCACTTGGCTGAGCCAACTCTCCTACCCTCATGATGACAAACAACAGGACTTATATAAAGACCCAATGAGGGTTTTTATGTTATTACAAACCACCTTTAGGTGTCGGCGGTGGCTCGAGACTCTTCTCATGCGGAGGTCAGTGGAGAAAATCTCACTGGCAGCTCTCAGAAATGAAGGTTGCTTGTGTCTGCCTGGCAGCGGGCTGACAGCTGCTTCGCAGATTGAGTTTCGGGACTGAATTCCACTCTGTGGCTCATTAACTCAAGTAAATTGTCCGTTTAAGATTGGGGATACACGAACCCTACCACTGAGGGGACCCGCACAGGCATCCGAGAAAGGAAGCCGAACTAACTAGCACGTCAAGTCTGATAGTCAGACCGCTCGGTTTACATTAAGCATGTGGTAGCTGAAGATAATAGGAGTCTATAAAGAATATATTCAAGTCCAGAGGTTGGGATGTAGGCTTAGATGTTGAAATTGCCGAAGTGTAGCGAGCTGAGACACTTCCCTGCTAAGATCCTCCCCCTTGAATTCAACCACGGCTGGTGCGATGCAAACGTAGACATATTTTTAGCGGGATCACGTCGTAGCATGATATCCCCCCTCGAACGTCGCTAAGTGAAAGACTACCAGGTCAGTCTGCCTCACATCGACTGATGGCAGAATCGCAGTGAAGGGTAGGATCTTCATGGCCTTCTTGTCGCAAGCATCACAGTACGACTGTATCATTAAATGTATCATGTATTGTAGGAGAGAATAACGATTCTAAACTGCAGAGTGTAGCATAGCCGAGAATGAGAAGGGGACTGTTTTGCCGCCCTGCCGGAGCGTCGAAGATTCGGAATGAAAATGCTCGAGAAAGAGAAAGACGCTCGACGGAAAGTATCAATAAAGCCCGGGATATTCGAAGACGCACTGAGGAGAAGCAGTGTAAACACAATGGACACTGATACAAACTTCGCAAAGAAGACGTACGTCCAAACCCGTTATGAGCCGTTGGATCGTGTAGCGTAACTCCGGGACGTGCTCGTGAACGTTGTCTTTTAACGTTTCCCGGGATGAGGATGTACCACAACGCAGACCACGGAGTGAATAGCTCACGTTCCCAACAAGCGGTCGCCATGCCTTGTGCGTGTTCCCTCGTCTCAGCGTACAGAAAACCCTGTTCACGTTCGTGCTCCCTTCCGCTCAGTCTTGTTTGCACGCCTGTGATAAAGTAGAAAGCTCACTCCTTCGTAGAGCTGGATTAGGTTCTCTGCCACTTGGTCACTGGACCCGTCACGATTATAACCTCTCAGTGCCCCGCACAATCCATCCGGCGTCGACCTGAAAGCACTGATGTACGCACAACTCAGGAAGCCAGTCCTCGAGGAGTCCCTCTAACAAGGGACGTCAGGGTTCCTGCTGGAGAATGAAAATGGAAAGGAACCACGAACCTTCTCCTTCGTCAATCCAAGTATCCCAGAACTGCCCTTTGACTCAAGTGTGAGTGTGCTGCCGTGAAGCCATAGTGCTTTCGCGTACCCTCTCGTAAAGCCAACTGGAACCTCTGGTCGTCAGCATTCGTGGTTCCTTGTCGGCACAAGGCACCCCCCAGGGCCATTCTCATTGCCAGAAACCATGTAGAACGTACTCTAACTGATTCACCAGAGTATTGTTCGAGTTGACAATCATTTGCTGCCAGTAGGGCGAGCGTGCGTCGGCCATCGTTATCGGTATGAGATTCTGGAGGTAAAGATCGAGACTGTACTGATGGAAGATAACTGGTTGGAGAGAGGTAGAACACGAGGGGTGGAAGCTGCTGATGCTGAACAGCCGAACCAGATATTGGGTGGAGCTCGGAACCCGCTGTTCGCGCAAGGCTGCCGGGCGGCGACAGTGCCTCTTCCGTCTCTGCCGCCGTGCTCCGCGTCTCAACTTTGACCAGCATCGCGCAATACCCATTGACTTCGTCCTCCTCGACCTAAGTTTCTCTATCTGAGTGGTACCTTTCTCCACCGCCGGGAACATGACGCGCAAAGCAAGGACGGGTCGCGTGGACAGGATGCGCAAACAGCCGTCGTCCTGCCCAATCTGATACAGCCGTGAACCTAGTAGACTTTCGGCGGCAGTGATGAGCTGGTGAAACACATTTACGCTCCTTGAGGTCGTACCAGGAGGCCGGCTGTACCCGAGCTGTACTGTGAATTGCGCAACATGTCCACTCGAGAACCACATGGTACCGCTTCGACAGTTTCCGCGAGTGGCCAGGAAGCCACTCCCCTGCACCCGAGGATGAATACTCCGCGTCAAGAACAACGTCGCACAGCAGTAATCAAACCCACGATCACGGACGCCCAGTCTGACATTGGCGGTGAGAGCCGAAAGTGCCGAGCGTTTGCAGCGTTCTGCATCGTTCTGGTTCTCGCGTTGGAATTAGTTTTCCAATTCCCTAACACTCTTCTACAACTCTAAACAACCAAGATAGGTTCTGCCTTTCTAAGGAGAAGACCGCGGCCCGAGCAAGTGACATTGAAGCTGCCTCGACGCACCATTCTGCGATGACAAGATGAGAACGTCCAACATCGCGATAGCATTGCTGATGATTTAAATGTTGTGTATCCAAACTGCCTACCTTGTATTTCAATGTACAGGTATGCAAGGGGGGTGAGAAGACTTTCCACATGCATGACACCTTCAAATTGACGTGTTGGCTGAGGCAAGTCTGGCACTGTTTAGCCAGACGAAGGCCGGAGTGGACCATCGGTGAATTCTTTATCCATCAAAGTATCCAATACCAATCCCTCGTAAAAGTGTCTTCCTCACGGCTGTACAGGCACGAGTCAAACCTTGGCGACATAATTCAAGATGGAAGAGCTGCACACACATATCGACAAGCTGCGCGCATAACTATGCTGGAAGACAAGGGGAAGGCCCAATCCCACTTGAGGAAAATATATAACAAGCCTACTTCAATATCGCCACACCTGGAAGAGGTAGGTGAGCATTGGTATTCCCTGATATCGGAAATGAGTCTACACAGTCAAGACGCTCACTTATCTCATTGCAGTTATCTGTTGCTCGCGAAAAGCTGGTTGGAGACTTAAAGCGAATTATTTTACTAATATCGGGGATGGTGACCTTCCGCTGGACCTTGCAGACTTGTCGGGTGGTGCAGGTCCATGGGAGGCAGTGCCAGCCGGGTGTTTCCCCTCCGGGCTGCAGAATGCAGAACGTCGACAAGGGAGCGTGCACTTGTGTTCTTCGCATGTTAATATTACCAGAGCTAATTTTCTTGTATCACCCTACCACACTAAACACACGGAAGCTTCGGCTTTGAAACCGGGCTTGACTGCGCCGTTTTATGCGAGGGTGATATATTGTTGCGGTTGGGAAACGCCCAACAGCTTCAACGGGGTACTTTTCTGAGAGGCATGCCTCCCAAAAATTTATCCTTCCATCAGTTTGGGGCGAGCACAGATTGGCACTTAGGGAGAGCACACCGCATCGCCAACAGCCATGAGGTGTTGCCTGCCGCTTGCTCGCAGCATGATATGCATTCGGAAAGACTCAAGCTCAAGCTGAAATTCTTCAGATCCACAGAAAGTATCCATAGGAACGTCCTCTTGAGTTCATCATGCAACACCGAGTTTTTGCGGTGCGAAGCGAGTGGCCCACTCACCGTACATATCGTAAGCTGTCAGCGTTCGCTGACTGCTCCCGATAAACCCGCAAACCAGAATCGCAGTCTGCTTGTTCCGCTCAATCATCGTCCTCTCCCTCTTCAACCATCTTCGAATTTCTTCGCATCCTGCGAGCATCGCCACGTTTCGAGGACCACGCGATCTCTCCCCGTGCCTCCCTGCTCATTTGAGGACTTCCCGTAGGCCAGATTGCCAGAATAGCGGCACCAGATGCAAACGGGGGAAAGGGGTGAAATCCGTCAGCTCTACTGCAGGGCACACAAAGTCTGCTAGGTTGCCAGTCTGGCGCGAGTGTCCGTGCGTCGGGCTGCATGGCATGTATCACAGTTCGCAGTACACGGGACAGTCGCGCTGTCGTTCGGAAGATCTGCCGAACGTCCAAAAATTATCTGGAGGTTCTGTCAAGCATCTGGGGAGGGTTGTTGAACCCTCCTCAGATTCGGTGATCTGGCGGACCTCTGACCACGCGGTTGCTGTCGCTCACGATCCTCCAGACGCCTTAAACACGCAATCTGGCACCGCTAAACCAGAGATCTGGCCTGCGGGAAGTCCCCCATTTGTCCGATAGACAATTTGGGTGACTTCTCCTTCCCCCACCAAGGATAAGGATTAACAATCATGCGACATGCGACAGTACAAGAGGGGCAAGTCCCCGTGCGGCGGGCCGCGAGGGCGGACAAACACAAAGGCGCTGCGGGCCCCGCCGTGTGAACTTGTGGAGCTGTCTTAACTCTTGCCCCTTGGCGTGGGAAGAATGTGGGTGTAAAAAATTGACGTGTCAAAGGATTTGTGAAGGTGACAGATAACTGGGGAGGGATGGAAGTGCGCCAAAGAAAGATGAAAGGGAGGGTGGGCGGACTGCGTTTGTCGTCGACTTGTCTGCTGCCGGTGTTCTCCGTCAAAGATAAACAACACACTGCAGATAATGCGGTAAAACAATGGATACAGCTATATATCCTGCCAGACGGACAGTGGACGCAGTCGCCGAGCGTGTGTCTCGCTGCCATGGTCTGCGCCGGACTGCCAGCGAACCTTTTTTGTCCTTTCCTTCCCTTTCAGCGTGAACGCGAGAGACAAGCGTTTGAAACACAATTTCAGACCAAAGAACTCTGAGCAAGAGCCAGACCCTTCGGCATTCTGTGGAAGCGCAACTAGTTAAGCGAAGCGGCCGAACCAGGTCTGTCCAAGCACACCACAAACATACAAAGCAGCGAAATCAAAGATCATGCGATAGAGAATCCAACAAGCCATGCGAACGAAGCAGAGAGCTTAGCGAGACGACCAGAAGACAAAACGAGACTGTCCGAGAAACCGACGACTGCGAGAGAATACGATACGAAACGATACGAAACGGACTATTTGTGGGTACGACAACAGAAGACATGTGGGAGAGTGGTTCCGGGGCGAATAAGAACGGTTTGGGGGGTATACGGAGTGGGAGGAGGGGGATGCGAGCATGCGAGGAGCGATGGGGATGCTTGGTACATAGGGCGGGAGGGGACGACTAGGGGAGGGGAGGACCGGGGG
>JTLS01000075.1:0-34484 GCA_000826855.1 Basidioascus undulatus
AAAAAAAAAAAAAAAAAAAGGCAAACAACGATCTAGTACCCTCTCCTGAGCCTCTCGTTCTCCCTCCTGAGCCTCTCGTTCTCGCCCCGGAGCTCCTGCAGCTCCCCCAAAAAGCCCTCCACGACCTCGTGGACCTCCCTGCGCGTGGCGCGCTTGCTGCGAAGCATCTCCATCTGGAGTTCGCGCATCCCGAGGCGCATCTCGGCGTGATACGACTCCACGACGTCCGCGATGAGCGCGCGCAGGGCGTCGTGCGTTGACTGCGCCTGGCCCCCTCCCCCTGCAGCGCGGCGCGGGGTGAGCGCGGTGCTGTGGGGGTGGGTCGGGCGCGAGGGCGAGAGCGCGAGGGAGGGGTCCCGGTTGCGGCGCGTGGGTGGGTGTGGGGCGTCTGTCGGCGGGGGATGGCGCTCGCGTAGGAGGGCGGCGGGGATGACAGGAGGGTCGTCGCGCTCGGGCGAGGGCGCACACTCCGCATCGTCCCAGACGACGCCTTTGCGCGCGCGGCTCGACCCGCTGCTCGTGCTCGCGCGCTCGGACGTGCGGCGCGGCGGCGAGGCGGGCGCGGGGGGCTGCGGAGGCTTGTCCGGGAAGAGGTGCTCGGCTGTTTCGAGCGAGCGGCGGCGCGCACGGCGGCGCGCATCAGAGGAGGAGGACGAGGGGGCGGAGGTGGTGGTAGGGAGGGAAGGGAGGGCTGTAAAGGCAGGAAGGATCAGATGCTGAATTGGCGAGGATTTGGAGGGGAGAGCGAAGGAGGAAGACGTACGCGAAGAACTTCGGCCGTGGCGCGATGGTTCGGGCTCGGCGTGCTTCGCAGGCGCGGAGAAGACGTTGTCTGGATCGGGCATCACGGACGGGGAGTGCTCGCGTTCTTTGCCCTTGCCCTTGATCGAGGACGGGCCGGGGGCCGAGGCGGGAGGCTGTTGAGCGTTCTCGATGGGCTGGAGGGCGCGCTGGCTTGACGGTGAGGGCATGGCGGACTTCTTGCTGCTGGTTTTGGGCTGTGGGTTACAGAGAGCGGCGTCGTCAGTTTTCGTTACTAGAGAAGATTGCCTGGATCAGGTGAGAAACGCACAGCAAATGCGATAGACGTGACCGCTGCGGACGTCTCGATATTGACTTCGAGCGGGGGCGAGCTGAGCGAGCGCAGGTTCTGGATGAAGACGGTACCTTAAGAACGGGAACCAGCGAGCGTACGTGAGCAGGGCTGATTGCGAACAGAATTGGAGAGGAAAGACACACCTTTCTCCGACCCCGCAGCAAGCACGGCGCCGTCGAATGCCAGGCACGTCAACGGGAGCTTGAGCTCGATGCTCTTGATCACGCTGCGACGTACGCCCCCCACTCAATCAGCATCTCACCTCAGTGTCTAGTCGCTCGGCCAACACACCTCTTCTTCTCCAGATCCACCAGTCGCACGACGCCGTCCGCCCCGGCTGTAGCGACGAGAATCTTGGCGGCCGGGGAGAAGGCAATGCCCGTCACTGCGCCCTTGTGTAGGTTCGAGAGGACGAGGGACGGGGTCGAGGGCCGCGTCGTGTCGTGCTGCAGGAGCGTGCCAGATGCGGTTCCCGTGAGGAGGAGCGTGCGCCGGTGCGGGGAGAAGGCGGTGGTGGTGAGGGGCTGCCGGAGAAGAGGCGGTCAGAGGCGGGGGAAGACGGAAGACGAAGATATATGGAGAAACATGAGGACGCACTTCGCGCGGCTTGTAGTTCATGCTCTGGTGCGTGCCCGTCCCGAGGTTGTGGACCAGCAGGACACCGGCCTTGGAGCAGCTTGCGAGGAGCTGGCTGTCGAGGTTAAGGCTCGCGCTTGTAATGAGCCCGGTGTGTCCCTGGAATTCCCCGGTTCAGTACCGTCCTCGCCTTCCGAAGAGCAAGTGAGCCAGCCCCACCTCGTGTATGGACGTCAGTCGCCGCCCCCCCATATCGTAGCTGTACAGCTTCGTCTCGCGCGCAAAGATGACACTCTCAGGCGAACGAGATGAGGTGACGAGCACGAGGATCGCATCCGTCCCCTTTACGCTCTGTACGGAAGCCGCACCGCCCACCGTCAGCCTCGCTGTTGGCTCTTGACAGAAGCAAGCCGAACGGACCTTGGCCGGCGCGACCACCTCCCCCATGAAGTCCCCCTCCGCGCTATACCGCGCCACTCCTCCCTCCCCGGCTGTCAAGAAACCTGATGGAAAGCTTGTTCAGCCCCCAGGACGCTCGGCGAGCGAGCTTGGATGCCAGCTGACCATCTTTGCAAAACAGGATCTGACGCACGCCTTTGCGCGCGGAGGTGAGCGGGACGGCTCGCCGCGGGGTGCTGGTGTTGACGTTGATGAGGGAGAGCGTAGAGGAGGTGCTGGCTAGGAGGGCGGGCTTCGCGGGTGGCCTGGATGTTGGTATTGGAGAAGGCATGGGTCGAGCGGAGACGGGAGATGAGGGTGCGGTGGGAGGCTGTATGCGTGGTGCGGATCGTGTTGGCAAAAGTGTGGATGATCCTGGGCTGGGTATATACAGAATGAGCGATAAGATGAGGAGGATGCTTGAGATGATGGTCCGCAGTTGAGAAGCGCACGACGAAACTCCTTCAACTCTTCCTGATCCGCGACGGTACGCGGCGCGTACGATCATGACAGGTCACGTGATCCGTTTTGCCTCCCAGCGGATTAATATTATGCAGCGGAAATTTAGCATCTCGCTTATTAAGGCTGAAAGAGCTGAATGCCGCCGGTGAATGCCAGAAGAGCCATAGGAAGTGGCCGGTACAAAAGTAAAATGCTTGCTCGACCCGTGAATCGAACACGGGGCGGGTCGAATTTCGAATGGCAACGACCCAGGTTACCACTACCCCAGCCGAGCGATGTTAAGAAGAGTGATAACATAAATAGATATTCCGTCCCTCGAATATGCCATGATAGTTGTTCACACACCCGCACAATATTTTAATAAACGATACGGGGCTTTATTTGATCGAGAGCCAGGGGACGCTGGACGAGAATGAGAACAGCGTTCTTCGCAGACTGCCCGGTGACAGCTTCGTTTCACCTCGGTGTTGCCGGACAGTTGGCGTCTCACCCTTTTCTCACTCTTGTCTTCTGCGTCCATGTTCCGTGCAGCATCCCTTCTCTTCCCTCCCAGCTCGTTGCGTTTACCACCCGCTCGATCACATCGACCTAGTTGTACACCTATCAACCTCAAATCCGGCTGTGGACTCGCTCGCGTCATCCTCGCTCGTCTCAATCTCACGCATTCAAACCCATCGATCACATTTCCCGAGGGCTTCACCATCGCTTTTTTACTCTAGCACCCAAGATGCCTCCCTCATCCTCAATTACTCCAGAGGTCCAAGCCCAGCTTGAGGAGTTTTTCCAGGTGCGTGTCTCACGCATGCACGCTCCGCCCGTTCGCGCACGGAAGATCTCGGCTCACGAAACATGACTTCGGTTCACAGGAAGAGCTGGAATGGGCATTGAGCGGGTCCCCAAACGCATGATTGGGGTGTTCGTGTGCCGGGTGGGTATCTCGGCTCAAGCGTGCGGGCAGTGCGTCTCGCCAAATCATTCAATCACCTTCGTACAAACGCTCACCCTCACCGCCCTGCCTCCCCGACACTCTCTCCAAGATGGTTCCGGAACCGATATGCGGTGCACCTCAGTGTCCCTCGCGCGCAGCGCAAGACGCCCGCCTATATCGCATCCCTCCGAGCGGTCTTCGCGCTGCGCCCGCACCCGTCGCTGTGGGAGCAGCAGCAGCTCGTGCTCAACACGGGGCTCGACCGCCGGCAGGTCTCGGCGTGGTTCCAGAACCAGCCGAAAAGCACCGGATCTATGCAGCGGACGCGGTGTTTATTGGGGACGGTGGGACGGACAGGAACGAGGCTGCGAGGGTTTGGAGAGTGCGTATGCTTGATACGGGGGAGGGGGGGATGGGTGAGTGGAAGGTGCTGACTTGGAGATTGGGATCCTGTGGTTGTGGGAGAAGTGATCAAGGACACGCCTGAGGAGGAGCGGTCGATGCAGGCGTGGGACGCTTGGCATGAGGAACGCGTACGTCTAGCTTGGATAGGTTGATACTGAGCGGCCTTTATCGGGATGGGACTTTACTTTTACAGTTATGGGAGCGCCAAGAGGCTCAAGCGGCGAAGGCGGAGGCGGAGGCTGCTGCCGTTACTGCCGTTGCTCCTGCAGATAGCACCGAGTGAAGGATGACAGACTGCGAACGGCTTCTCTTCAAAGTCGTATAATTCAGTACAGGAACAGCATTGTGGCTCGTGGAGTTGCACTTGAGGAATGCCATCGTGATTGGTCATGGGTCCCAACATTATCGACTGCGCTCGTAAGAACACAGTGTTGGTGACTTCGACAGTTGGTTCGACGACTCGCTTTATTGCGTACATCAAACACAGCCTTGTTTGAGTACAAAAGTATGCCCATATCTAAGTGTCTCCTTTCCTAGACCAACACAGGGCCACCACTGTGCCCAACTAGCACCCCTGACTCGCAGCGCCACCAGCGTGCGAGCTGCCAAAAGCGGATGGACCTGCAGTCCGTGCGGCTGAAAAAGAAGTTGTTCGAGCTTGCTGATACTTAAGTACTTTATCATGTATTTCTCTGAAGCATCTGGCCATCGAGGCCACCAAAGAGGTGACACAGGAGCTAAGGAGCTAAAAATGTAGCACGCGGTTGCGCGATTTCTAGTCATCTTGCCTTTCTCGTTTCCTAAGGACACCGTCGCACGTCGCGTGTCAAGGCAAATGCGGTCTATGGTGGTGTCATGCTAACGTGCAACCCCGACGGCGTCCAATCAACCCTCAATCCTCGTCCTCGTCCATCTCCCCATCACTCTCCGCTGCCAGCCCAAACTCGCCCGCGTCGTCCTCGTCGGTATAGCCGCTCCAGACCGTCCACAGGGCCTCCTCAGCCTCGCGCACGTCGTCCTTGCCCGGCCCGCCCGCGCGCACGCCGTATCGCAGTGCAGGCGAGCCGAGCAGGGATGCAAAGTGCTTGACAATGTGACGGGGGGCGGTGGAGGAGGAAAGGGAAGAGAAAATCGGGAGCGGTGCGGTGGAGTAGGGGAAGATAGCGGGGTGGGAGGAGGGCAAGGGATAGGGGAGGGAGACGAGCGTGCTGGTAGAGAGGGGAAGATGAGCGTTTCGGTACTCAAACACCCCCGTTGCGAAGTGCATTACTCACCGTGACAGCAGGGGTTCGCGCAGGCGGGTGAGCGGCTTGAGTGTTTCGTCCGCCTGCGTCTTCGCAAGCGGCATTTCCGTGCGAATCACATTGGACTCTGCGAATGGGGTGTCCTGTCGCCTCACAATCAGCGCGTTTTGTCAACTTTCACGGCGAGATGCTGTGCGAACCTCCCGGTCTTCCTTTGCCGATGGAAGCTCCCACTTCGAAAAGTCGAACATCCGCTGCCGAAGCGTGTCGGCAGTCAGCGGAAGCGGCAGCGGCAGAGCGCCGGAAAGGGACGCGATCTTGTTCCCGCCCCGCCAGTTGAGCCGATTGGCGACAGTCGGGAGATGAATCGGGTCGTTGCGGAGCCTTCAAGAGCTCAAAATTAGCTTGGAGCTTGCGCAACTCGATCATGAAAAGTTTGATCGCACCGGAAAGGGAGCGTGGCCGACTCGATATGCGCATTAAGGATGGCTGAGGTGTGGTAGAGATCCTTGAACTGCCAGCGACAAGATGAGCAGCACCCTCGCAGCAGCAGTGCGGGCTTGGACATACGTTCGCCCGCATGCCCTTCGACCACTCCCCCGCTTTCCACTCCTCTCCGGGTCTCAGCGGGACCACGATGCTCGACAGATCCTCCAGCTTTTGCAGCGCAAGGCTCTCATTCATTGCCTAAGCCCCAGTGGGTCAGCTGCGGAGTCATTTTACACGAACGCAACAGCACAGCACTCACCTGTACGTCGGCTGAAAGGCCTTCGATCCGCGGTGCATACTGAGTAAAAGTGAGCATCGATGCTTTCGGATGCTCGTCGCGCAGGTGAGAGAGGAACGAAGTGGAGAGGCCCGAGAAGGCGTCCGAGACATCTGCTGAGATTTGGAAACCCTGCGCGAGGGTTCAGTGGGAAAACGGACGTTGCGGTGAAGATAGCTAGATGCGCACCTGCAGGAGATCACACTCTTCAACGAACGACCGGAAGTCCTCCTCCATAACGGACGTTTCCTGAAGGTCGACCGTCAAACCATTAGTATCGCCACCAAGTCCGGCACGATCAAGGGTCGGAGCGCACCTTCTCGTACTCGACCAGCACTTCCTCTCCAAGATTCCACCCATCAAATCCCAGGCCGGTACCGCTTCCAGCGGGCTGCCAGCACGGAATCTGCTGCAGTGTACGAGGGTGGAAGAACGTCCGGTTGAAGTCCGACCACGTGCGCACGGCCTCGGGTGGCGAGATCGCGGACGGGTCTGCTGCTGTTTCGAGCGCGTCTTGATAGGACGATGCCGGAATCGGAGGGCGAGCAAGGAGAGTTTCGAGTGGGGCACTGTGACGTGGGAGCGGAGTGAGCGTTCTGGCGGGAGCGAGGATTGAACAGCACGTACCCGGAATACGGGTCAACGTCCATCGAGATGGGCTCCGCGCCAGTGGGGTCGTACATGTCGTTAACACGTTTCATAGCGCCGATGTTGGCTGCGGGTGAGTGTGAGTGAGCGCCATCGCCAACGGGGGGCGAAGACCTCATGTCTCGTACCTTTAAGGTCGAAGAGCAGCAACCTCGGCATGTACGTCTCGCTCCCGTCCCAGCCGCGTCCTTCCCTCCACGACACATCGTGCAGAACCGGAGGATCTTCCTCAGAAGCTCCAAACGTGAAGTAGCTCTCCTGTTTGGAGATCGATGACCGTCAAAATATGCACGACAGGAACTGAAGAGAGCTCAGGGCGCCCGAGAAGAATTTGCACCTGAGCGTTGAAGAAATGCACGGTCTGGTACGCTGAGCGATTCCCGAACGAGAGATACACGATCTCGTGCATATTGATCGATTGTCGAGGAAGGGAACGAAGGATTGAAGGTCAGGTCAGTAGCGTGAGGAAACAAGGTGATGGTCAAAGGTCAAGATTATTTGCCGGGCAGAGCGCAGTTGACGCCGGTGGTGCAACGTTCCGCCAGAAGGGGATTCACCGTCTCAGTATAATTGAGTCAATGTCACACGCAGAATTATTAATATTTTTAATCATTTTTAAACGTAACCTGGACCGACTCGTCAGAAACCCATCGTGAAGCGGTTGACCAGCGGGAAATCGCCCTTACATGTGTCAATCGAAGGTCAAGCTTACTCTCGGATTTTCGAGACACTTTCAGTGTGCCTTTCCCCTGCCCATTTTCTTTTTTGGTTCTCTGCAAAGTTGGGGCGCCACCCGTGTTGACTTTCCTGACTATTTCATGGACGACTGCCAGACGCTTCAGCTTTTGCTATGGATTATTGTCAATGTCTTCAACACTTGATGGCTAAAGACCAAGTACTATACAGAAACCAGGCCATCCCATTCCCAGGACACACACAGAGTTTGGAGCAAGTTCATAGTCGATAATGGCAGACGTCTGCCGCGATTCAGACGGGTGTGCCTTGATGGTCCATGACGGCCTGCCATCGTGCCCGCCAAATTCTGACAAGACTAAGTCCAGTACCCAAAATAATGTGGGCCAGGAAAGGTAAAAGCTTTCACTAGTATTCTAAGTCATACACACATACATGAGCGCCCCCTCCAAGGTCGGGTTTCCTTACACGCAGTTGCGAACCTCGGTGTTATGCCCTCATGCCTGCTTATGTTGAGTAGTGACAGCTAGCTACTGTAAGTAAGATCAAGAGAGTTACACCTGCAGCTAGCTGAGTTCCCATCTGGACAGCAACACTGTACTTGTCGCTGGCCCCCCAAGGGTGCTGCAAGGTGACAACACGGCCTGAAGCCGGCCTGGCTCAGACCCCATGGCTCAGTTTATTTGCACAGCACTGCATGGATCAACCTCAGAAAAGTCAAGATGAGCTGGATCGTGTGCGGCTTTGTGAAAACAAGGGCCAACTCCGGACTCGTCACTCCGACACTGCCGGCAGTGTCGGAGTACCAATTTTCACTTCAGCATGTTTTGACCACAAGAAACTCTCTGTTCTCTTGGAGACCCAAATGATGTCCTCTGATATTGTGTGTGTGCGTGGTCGGTATACCGGAATGCTCGAGCAGTTGCGCTTTCTGAAATTAGAATGCATCGGCGTCACCGGCGCGGCGGCCGGGACTGAGCCAGCTCTGGCAGGGGCCGGTCGGCTTTGGTCCGCCTCGTCTTCCCACCGCCATCTCGCATCTCTCCCAGAGCATGGCACCCTCATCGGCATCAGCGCTCAGTGCGCCGTCAAGGCGATCGCTCGTTCGCAATGCACTGTCCTCTGTTCTGACTTACGACAACGCTCGCACGCTCGTGTTTTGGTGGATTCTGTACACCTACGCGATTCGGGCTCTTCGGCATCTCAAGATTTACGGCATCACGACGACAGCGCTGCAGGTGTACCAGTGGCTGTCGAGGGTAAGCGCAGGAATACACTATTCGTTCTCAATGTCCGAGCGCTTAGCCGAGCCTCCCCCTCACTCCCCCCTCCTCTCTCAGAACGTCTTGCTGCTCGCGCTGCGCATGCCGCAAGCGAAGCGCAAGGTCGAGGCTGAGCTCGGCCAGGCCCTCGCCGACCTCGAAAACAAGATGGTCGTGCGAGACCCCAAGCTCCCGCGGCTCCTTCAGCTGCCACAGAAGGGAGCGTCCCGCGAGGAGGTGGATGCGCAACTCGAGCTGCTGGGAGGTCTGTCGCATCCGGCTTGGGAGGAGGGCAAGGTCTCGGGGGCGGTTTATCATGGCGGTGCGGAGATTAATGAGTGAGTGAAGTTTTGAGAATTTGGCCTTGGAAGGTGGAACACTCACGGACACCGGTAGGGTCATCCTCAACGCGTTCAAGCGTTTTACAGTCTCGAACCCGCTTCACCCTGGTGCGTTACCTCAGAGGAGCGAAGGAATGACTGTCGTACTAATCTCGCGAGTATAGATGTGTTCCCCGGCGTACGAGCAATGGAGGCCCAGGTTGTCAAGATGGTTCTTTCGATGTTCGTCCTGTCCATTACGAGAGTGCAAAGGGCACGACTGATCAGTCTGCTCGCAGGTACAACGCGCCGGAGGAGGGTGCAGGAGCCACCACATCGGGAGGCACTGAGTCAATTTTGCTGGCGTGCTTGGCTTATCGCAACTGGGCCCGGGAGGTCAAGGGGATCAAGGAGCCTGAAATGTGCGTCAGTCCCACCCATTATCAACGGAAGCGTGGCTGACTGTCAAACTTCCACAGGGTCGTCCCCGTCTCCGCCCACGCCGCATTCCACAAGGTTATATCTTCGTTGCTACTCGTTTACCTCCGTTTCTAACTGAGCCGTTGCTTTTCCCAGGCGTCGCATTACTTCGGCATCAAGATTCGACAGGTGCCCGTGGACTCTCATACCCGCAAAGCGAGCGTCAAACATGTCGCACGGGCGATGTGCGTCTTCCCCGCTCCCTCCCCCCGCTCGCGGCCCATCTGTCTCCGTCATCCCAACGTACCGGCTCGGCTAACTGTCTACCGCCATTCTCTGACATGACAGCAATCGCAACACGTGCATGATCGTCGGATCGGCGCCGAACTTCCCTGTGAGCATGCTTGCCGCCTGATAGTCACCCGCATTAACCCCCATCCACCTGGGAAGGACGGCATTATCGACGACATCCCCGCAATGGCTATCCTAGCCAAGAAGCATGGCATCGGAATGCATGGTGCGTTGTCTCCCTTTTTGAAGCGTGGAACCTTTTAGCTGACCGTGCTACTCGACGCCGGCCGCCCGCAGTTGACTGCTGCCTAGGCAGCTTCATCGTGCCTTTCCTTGATAAGGCTGGTTTCCCAACCGAAGTACGTTCGCCTATGTGATCAGACTTTGACGGAGTTACTGACTTAGCTGGGCGCAGCCGTTCGACTTCCGCGTCGAAGGCGTGACGTCCATCTCGTGGTAGGTGTTGGCGCGCTTTGTTATCGATGGGTGTATAAGTTCTAAAACGTATTTTAATAGCGACAATCATAAGTACGCTTTCGCCGCGAAAGTAAGTGCGTTTTTCATGATAGCGAAGATGCCGCGTTAAACCGATGGCTGGTCGCAGGGCACTTCGGTCGTGATGTACGCGAACAAGGTACCATTCGATCTTATCCCTCACGCATATTCGTGCATTTGCTGATGCAATGGATGGATCAGGACTGGCGCTCGTACCAATACTATTCTCAGCCCGACTGGGCGGGAGGTGTCTACGCGTCGCCGACTCTGGCTGGATCTCGGTGCGTCGCCGTCCCTTCGCCGCCCCTTTACGTTCACTTCACAACCACGCTCGCTCAATTGCCTGGTACCCACAGCCCAGGCGCGCTCATCGCCGCTGCGTGGGCCGTCATGTCTCACATCGGCGAGGACGGCTACATCGCGTCTTGTCGCGAGATCGTGGGTGCCGCGCGGACGCTCGAGACCCGCATCCGCGAGGAAATTCCGGAGCTCTACATTCTCGGCAAGCCGCTTGCGTCCGTAGTCGCGTTCGGCAGCGAGAAGCTCAACATCTACGAGGTGCATGCGAGCCGCCTCGAAGAAGCCTGAACCGAAGCGAGCATTCGACTGACCCGTTTGTGTGCGTTTTTGCAGGTAGGCGACCTGCTCAGCAAGCGCGGCTTCCACCTAGCTGCGATTGCAAACCCGCCCGCGCTGCACATCGCTGTAACGGTGCGTGCTCCTTCGCCTGCTGCTTGCTTCCCGCTCGGACTGATGCTGACGAGCCGCCCTTGCTACCTTTCTTTCAGCGCCTTACTGTTCCCGCCGTACCGCAGCTCATCGACGACCTCAAATGGGCGGTCAAGGAAGCAAAAAGCAAGCCGTCAGCCAAGGGGAGTCTCGTATCGCTTTACGGTGCGTCCAACAATGCCTTGTCTGTTATTGATTTGAGCTGAGATGTCGCTCCGGTCGGGCTCAGGATTGGGAACCTCGAGCGCTGTCGGGCCGACGATGGTTTCGCGCTTGGCAAAAGGTTTCCTGGTACGCAGCACCTCGCACACATATCGTCCGCACGGGTTGCTGATCACTGTGTGCGTTCAGGACGTTCTTTACGTCGCTTGAGAACCTTCTTTCTCGTGCTTCTTTTCCCTGTCCGTCACTTGAATACCACTTCTTCTCGCGTGCATGTATGCTGCAGTCTCGGCCGGCGGCCGCTGAGTCCCATAGCCCCTGTACACGCCCACGCGAGATGGTCTTGCGCGCGCGCGCCCACGCAGGATGGCTTCCGTGTCGGCATTTTTACACAAGCGTAGCCAAGTAAGATGTCAAGAAGTAACTTTGTAAATGTCGAAACATTCGTTACAGCGGCGGGCTTCTCCATGTGGATGCAGCTGGAATGGAACGGGAGATAGAGTCATTAAGGGCCTGCTGGATCTGACCGATCGAAAAGCAGACGAACCGTCTGTCTGTGAGCAGACGCGTCGGGTCGTACGACTGTCGTCATGCGGGTGCTCGAACTCCGCGCGGTGCTGGAGGCCGGTGCCGGGCGTAGTCGAGATCGGGATCCCGCAAATGCCGCAGGGGACGGACACGCCGATGAGTCCGAACTTGACTGTGCAGCCGACGAGAAGGAGAGGTTCGGGGATCTTGCGGATGCAGGTCAGCGTCGGTACAAGAAAGCTCGCTTCGCATCCAGCATTCTAAGCTGGAGCGACAAGGTGGCACCAAAGCCCTGGTACATGCGCTGATACTGCCTGCGGTCCCGGTCTGCCACTGGACCATGTTCATCGCGGATATCGACGAGCTTATTGTTCGGCTCGACCCCGCTCAGGACCTGGATCGCGCCCGACCGAAAGACGCTGTTCAGATACTGTTTCAGCGCAGCTCCTGGGGATCCACAAGATCACGCGGGCATTCCGGACGTCCGTCTCGCCCTGAAAGATGATCCATGTCGGAAAGTTGTTCTCGCCGCGGACATCGTTCGCGTGCGCGCCTATGCCGCACGGGACCATTTTACCTGAGCCGATCTGGAGGATCACGTCTTCGATCCGCTCGCGTAGACCGGTCGTGTCATCGGCGTACAGCGCCATGACTTCTCGCAGCCGCCGGACGATCGGGTGCGTTGGGGACGAGAACTCGGCGATGAGGCCGCCGAGGGTGGGCTGCGCCAGGCGATCGGTAATGGAAGGGATGGACATGCTGCGAGTTTGTAAAGTAGCTGTGTCACTAATCGACCGGGCACCACGCGAAAGCAAGCAACCACGCTTACAGGGTGAGCTCCCAAATCGCCTTATGTAGGCCGTGGTGTAGTAGCAATACAACGGTGAGCAGCGCAAGTCCGTGGAATCCGATGAGGTCGGAGAGACACGCCGCACTTGCAAGGCGGTTCTAGGCCAGCTCCTTCAGCGTTACGCCCTCGTTGCGGAGGAACGGCTCGACGCGGGTGCGGACGCGGGTGCGCTTCGAGAGGATCTTGGCGAGGTCATCGGCGTTGCGGACGACGAACGCGTTGAGGTCGCGGAACGTTGGTGCTTTGGTGCGGCTGAGGCGCGCAAGCCTCGTCAAAGCTAGCCCGCATCATGAAATGCGGGAGAAGAATCGACGCTCGCGGGCGGGAGGCGAGCCTCACTTTTGACGCGCTTCGCAGGCTGCTTGGGAGCGGAGCTACGATCGGATCCCACCTCACCCATCAGCTACCGTGCCCACTCCCTATGCAGCGCAGCGCCGTGTCAAGCTTCCGCCGGCTGCGTCAGCAAGGCCACCACGACTGCGCGTGGCACTTCGCCCGAGCCTCCCATCGGCCTCCTACCCGCCCACAACCGCATCCTCCGCGCTGCTCAGAATCCCAAACCGCAACGATGCTCGGAACGACGGCTCAGACAAGTTGCGGGCTGGAACGCCTGAACGTGTGGATGATGAACTTGCGTTGCCGCGCGCTTAGCGGAAGCGATGGAAGGACGAGCTGCGCCCTGCGCGACTGCGCCGGTCGAGGTCGCGTGGAGAGACATGGTGAACGGGGAGTAGTAGCCAGGGAGAGCGAAGGATGAGCGTGTAAGATGAGGTGCTGCTGCGAGAGCGCGGGCACCATGAGGAGCGTCAGTTCGAAAGCTCGCGAGTGAGACGCAACTGAGAAGTAGCAGGCCCATCGGGAGGCTGTCGCGACTGTGTGTGAGATGAGGCCGGGTATGAGGCGAGGGGCGTGGATGAGGATGAGTGACCGCGCCGGGCGATGAGGAAAGCGCGGGTTGAGCGAGGTCAGCGGGAACGAGATGGTGAAAGTAGCAATCCAAGCTGCGATCGAGACGCGTCTGAAGAAGCATCGCGTCGCTCTGCGTCCTCAACGCCTCGAGGCGAAAGCGAATGCACCGATGAGCGAGAATGTGGACTGGCGAAAGAGCGAACCTCCGCGCGGGCCGTGTCGCGATGAGGCAAGGCAGAGACTTTCCGTTCACGTGCTTACCTCGTTTCCTCCTCGCGTCTATTAAAATTCGCCGTCTCCAAGTTTTCGGAGCTCTACGTCTCTACGCATGCTCTACCTACAGTATCCTGGGCAAGTCTCTGACATTGTCCTCCCGTTCGGCGGTGAGAAGCGTTTGGCAGTGAGAAGCTCAACAGCCGCGAGGCTATTCTCCTGTCAATCCCACCCTGTCTATGTCGGTCAGATCATAATGCGTGTCCACCCGGAGACCAGGAACGAGATAACCTGAGTTCATGTTCAAGGACGCCGAAATGACTCCCGAATAGCGGACGTTACCCGTGGCCGCCTCGTGGGGCCTTACTCAGGTATGGCAGATGTCGCAGTTATCGTGGGACAAGCAGCACTACACCCACAACCCCCTCGGCGGACGAGGGTTTAAGTGTGCTCAAGGAGGTCGCTGCGGGGGACTTTCAGATCTTGGGCCGGTGAGATGCCTGATATCGAGCTGTCGCGTTGATTTAGCCGTAGTAGAAGATGAACAACAAGAAGAAGACTACCTCTGTCTTTAAATATATGTGTTCAAAAGTTGGGCATCTCGGAGTGGGAGCATATGGAGCTGAACCTGAATGACCTTAGCAACGGTAAATGCAAACTCCGCTGCTGAACCCCAGGCAGGCAAGGTCGCTTCCATTCCTCTCCCCGCTATCTTCCGACCTGAACTCTGATTTCAGAGAGCAGCATTTATCACTGCCGCATACAGCGGTAGCCGCCCTGAAGCATGCGCGATCACACCTTTATTTATCCGACATCTCCAACATCAGTCTCTCAACCTCGGCACAAACATGTTACTTGCGAAGAAAGCACCATAACACCTTGAAACGGTGGAGTCCTGTCGAAGCCAGCAGCCGCCGTTATGAGCGAATGCTTGGCCCGAAACCACGACGCACCCCCAGAGCAGAGACGGACTCACCTATGGCGGTCCCTCCCCGCTCGCCTTCGCCTTCGTCACCACCGCCGCCAACGTCGTCTGAAGTTCGCGCATTTCCCCCATCTTGACGTTGTCCGAAGCTTCTGACTCCGGGCAACTAATTTGAATGGAAACGGGCTAACCAACAGCTTCATGCGGGTTTGCGTGCTGCTCATCCATCGCTTCTGCGCCCTATCAACCGTCTTGCCGATGTAACTGATGATGAAGAAGAACTCTAGGATTACCAAGAGGGGCAAGATCTTGCTAAACGTCGCCTAACCTCACCGTGAAGGGTTGAAGAAATAGGAAGGCAGTGTGAGACAAGCTGCAACACATTGGTACTGACAAGAGCCAAGCCGACGGACTTTGAACCACAGAATGACCGCAGCCGCAAACACAGAGACCATGGAGGTCGAAGTCTCATGGAAGAACGCAATTCCCTCGCAGAGCCGCTCAACGTCCACAGACCTGCGGGATTGAGGGACTCAGCGGGAAGCACAGTGCGGCGGAACAACAACAGGGCATGCACATGTAAGTCACCGCCGTGCCGCTGCCTTCTTTCTGCGCCGCCTCCTCAGAGAGACGTAGCGACATGTCAAAGACGGCGCTCACTGTGCGAAAAGACCGGATCAGTGTGTTAGTTGACATGCAAGGCATGGGCAAAATCGCACAGGGCGACACGGTAGCGGACAACCATCGTGTAGACCTGTGCAACATCAGGTCAGTACAGAGGTTGAGAATGAAGTACCTCAACTCCAGAACATACCTTGCCCAATAAATCGCGGTGCAGGAGGCGATCGCGAGGTACACGGGGGCATACGCGCCGACAAGACCCCATCCATATGCCGCGGCCTTGGGCACGGCGCCCTCGTTCGAATACGAGCCTATGAAGCAGAGAATCGACTGCACTAGGTATGTCTGGGTAAAAGTCGCAGCGATGAGCAGCAGCTTAGGGATGGCGGGCGCGACGAATGCCGGAAAAAAGGCGCGGAGCGAGGGCATCAGGATGGCCTGCTTGCCGGTCTCAGCGTCCACGGGTCTGCATCGGTATAGAGTGAAATTAGCATTGAAATGGAACACCATGCCTAAACGTATTCGTTGGAGAGTTCTTGAGCCAAACGTTTACCCATAAACGTCCCGGTCATGACCGGGGGCAGGCCGAATGTTGGGAGGTCGTCCTGATCGAACGCCTTCGAGAAGCCGCTGAGGAGCAGGGAATAGAGGTAGCGTAAGACGAGACGCGAAGGAATCGAAGAAGTCGTCTCGAGCGAGTCGGGCTTAGGGTTGCAGATTGTCAACGTGAGCTGACGGACGGCCTTGAACGGGAGGAAGGAAGCACTACGCTCACCTTGACGTCGTCGCGAAGCAGCCGACGCCTCTCACTCAGCTCAAGTGCGAGGAGGACGACATGGGCAGAGAACGATACAACGAAGGCCGGAAAGAAGCGGGCGTGTACGAGCGGCGTCGTGGCGTACGTGCGCAATTGCGTGGCGGAGAAGAGCGCGGCGAGACTGAGGTAGTCGCCGAGGAGAGTGCTTGGAGCCGGCCAGCGGGTGTGATGCAGACAGGAAGTGGGAAGGAAGACGAACTGAAATAAACCCTATAGCTCAGCACAAAGGTAATCAACACAAAAGTACGAAGGCGAAACGGCACTCACAGTCATTGCAAGCTGAACTGCAAAAGCGGGTGTTGCCCAAGACTTACACCCATCCTTTGGTACCAGCCCGAGCTTAGCCGCCAACGACGCGACGAGCGCGGTGCCGATCAGCAACTTGAGGCCGGAGAGGACATCCAACGCCGCCCGCGTAAGACGGGGAGATCGGGCGAGGAAAGCAAGACGGACGGAAGCGCAAGCGACGAACACGGCGGACGGTACCAACACTGGCTGAGATCGACCCAACTGACCCAGGCGTCTCCTGGGTTCGCGGCCAAGCAGACTGTATCCCACAGCAGCAGCTGGTTCATCGACTCCGGTGCCTCGCACATGATGACCGGCGATTGCGACGAGTTCGCGATGATGCCTCTGTCAGCCTTGCGCTTCCACTGGCATGACCCCGTTGTCAATTCACCTCGCCTACCACGATGCTCCTTATCTAACACTGAATGCTTGAACCATTCACAGTCGGCCATGTTGCCTTGGGAAATCAATTCATGTGCAGGGGGGCTGAATACGACTGAAACAAAATGTATCACAGACGAATTCAAGTTCAAAAATAAAGCTAGACGAGTAAAAGGGAGATGGCAGGGATGGTGAGGGTAAGGGAGGCGGATCAGGAAAATGTGAAAGTGAGCCTTGAGAGCCGTGGTGCGCGCCGGTGCGCTGGGAGTTGATCTATAGAAACTATATAGCATAGTCCATCCACGAGCTACAGTTCGCTCAAGTAGAGGTGTGGAGGAGAGCAAAGGGTTCAATCGAGAATCACAGTTGAGAAGAGATCGGTGGGCATGGGTGGGTGAGAGTGAGGGCCAAGGTGGATACGAGAAGACCGGAGAGAAGCGTCAGCACTAAACATACACATTTTCCAAACAACGCATAAATGTACGCACCCATGGGATCCTTGAAAATCGCCGACTGCGTAGTAGCTGGCAACGAGGTTCTTGGACTGCCAGCCACGACAGCCAGCGTCGGCCTCCCTCAAATCGTTGCTTATGAGGACCTCGGTCCCTTGGGTTGTTTTTCATGAGAGCGAGGCGCACTCCCTCAAAATTGAGGACAAAGTCATCGAGGATGCGGGCCATCCTGTCACCTTTTTTGTGGCACTCGCCAATCTTCTTGTGACTCTCGTCAAGCTTGTTGTTGCACGCCACCAGCTTGTCGAAAGAGTCCGATCGCCCACCACGGCGCCGCTAGTTCGGGAAGGTGGTCAGTGCACCGGGATAAGGTCTAAAACGTATATTGGCACCCACCCGAGTCGTCGAACCCCACGTCCGCCTTCGAGGTGAGCGCGTCAGAGGCAATGGCTGAAATCAGTGCAGGCGTTAGCGCTCGGCTAACCACGCCGTCAGCGGCTTAAAAGACATACTGTCCTGACCGAGAGGCCGTATTTACGACGGCATGCTTTTCCTCCATCGAGGAGAAAGGAGCCGCAGCCCGGCCGAGCGGAACGATGATGCCGTCGGGACCCGGAGTGGTGGGCGCAGGAAGCTGGAGAGGCGAGGGAAGAGGGCTTACCGACATCGTGAGCGTGGGTTTGGAGGTAAGGTACTTATAGAGAGAGATTTGTGATGTGGTCATGCATTGTGATCTGATGTGACTGACTGCAATGGCAGTCTGTTTCGCATGTAAAAGCGCCACGCTCAGCCGCGTCTACATTGAGGCCTCACAGTCCCTGTGTACTATTCCAAAAATGTATGTTTTTCCAAAATTATCAACATAGTCTGCTCGCTTCAGCCCCTCACCAACGTATAGGTGTTCAATGCACCAAATTGCCCTCTCACTTGCTACTCCTCGCTTGTGAGTTCGTAGGTCTACGAGAGGCGCGGGAGTGAGCAGTTCCTTTCATTTGAAACCCTTGTATTTCTCAGTTCATTCACGAAAATAACAACGGATAGCTCACAGGTGCGATGGGGACGGAGGCCGGCCCTAATATGTAACGGACATGCGTCGCTGGGAGCGGCCGGCTGAACATGGGGTTGAGAAAGTAGTTACAGCTTCATTCAAATGTCCACTTTGAGCACTGGGAACGTATACAAGACAGTAGTGCTGATGGTAGCTTCCGACGAGGTTCAGCGATTATGCCGAAGAAACAGCATCCTGGCAAGGCCTTCTGCCAGTAATCATGAAAGACCGCAAGCTGGGCTGGATTCGCGCCTTGCCTTCCCACCCTCATCTGCTCTGGTTACTTGCCGACGCCCTTCACCTATACACTCGAAGTACTCGCTTATCCACGAGCCCGATACCATGTCCTTTCCAACCCTTCCCCTCGAGCTCCACCACCGCATCATGGAGCTCGCTGCCGAACCGGCTCACCCACTCGCGTACACCCGGGACTGGAAGACGCTCGCCTCCCTTTGCCTCGTCTCTCGCTCGTTCTTGCGCGCGCAAAGCTATTCGAATATTTCGTCATATCAACTCGAATCCAGCTCGAGGCGTTCTCCGGCACATTGCAGAGCAAGCCCGTATTCGCATCGAAGGTTCGCTCGCTGGCGCTTCCGCAGTTCTCCGAGGACCATACCCACCTCCCCATGTTGGCGCTGGCCAGTATCCTCACACTCGTCAAGGATACCCTCGCGCGCTTTGCTATCGACCGATTTTTTCTGGATGCCGCTTGGGAAGGGGCTGAGGCCGGGAGAGCGCTGCAGGGGATTCGCGATCTGAAGTGCCTTGAGGAGCTCGTTTGCCCAGGGAACAAAGAGCTTTACATCAGCCGCTTACAGCGACTGGCAATCTTCCCGCTCAGATAGGACGATCGGTACCTGGCTTGGCTAGCCACTCTCCCACCTCTCCAGGTGCTTGTGGACTAATGGCACCCGCTATTTGACCCCCGCGTAGATTCCACCTCCCTGTGGGGCGTTCAAAGCTTTGTGAAGAACAGTCCTTCCCTACGATGGTGCTTCTTCGTTGGTCGCACCACCTTCAGGGGGTTATTACTCTTGATCGAGCGCGGGAGCGCTCCAAAGACTGGTGGTCTCCCGCTTGCTCAGTGGAAGTCGTCTGCGTGTCTATCCATAAAGCATCGGAGAGGAGTGTTGTGGACTTGGCTGTCGAGGGAACTCTTTGGGAGCAGCGTGGCAAGAGCTTGTCGGCGTGAAGTGTGGGAGGGTACCGAGGTTTAATGTTGCATACATACATACCTTTTTCAGGTGGCTTTTGATCTGCGAATGAGTTTGATCCGTTACACAGTCATTTTCTAGAAATATATGCCTTTACTCTGAAGAGCGACGAGCTGTCCGCGCCGAGCGTAACCGCGAGTGGTGACAGCTTCGATCAGGACGACCTCCTTTCGCCTTCAGTCAACTTCCACGTTTGTCGTGATGTGATAAACTCGACAAAAGACAGCCGAACCTTTGTCGCCAAACCCTCGAGGACACCACCCCCGTTCCGCCGTTAGGTATACGCCCAGGCCACTTCGCAGTTCGCACTCCTCTAAACATCCCCCAACGGAGATGATCGGCAGCGAGAGGTACAAGCACATATTTAGCGCATATCGCACGGGGATAAGAAACATCAGAAAGTAAAAAGAAAAAAGACCCCGTAGCGTACACGGGAGAAACGAAGCGAGCGCACAGAGTATACACAGCGCGGCCGTGACTTTTGGGGTTCCCTCACCCCGCCCCCCTCCCATCCCATCAACCAACCCCTCCTCCCTCCTCTCCCACTCCTCTCCCTCTCGGTCTCCAGCGAGCACGGACCAACTCAAGCCTCGTCGCCGTTTGGCTTCGCTTTGTCCTCCTCCTCCTCCTTCTCTTCCGCCTCACCCTCCTTCTTCTCCTCCGCAGCAGGCTTTTCCGGCTCGTCTTGCGCGGGTGGTGGAGCCGCTGCTGCCGGTTCCGGCTCGTCCTTCGCGCCCTCAGCCTCAGCTTCGGCCTCAGCCTCGTCGTTGTCGGGCGCCTTCTCCTTCTTCTCGCCGTTCTCCTCCTACTCATCCAAGCCACCATCCGGCACCAGTCAGCCTCTACCCCTCCCAAATTGCGTCTTGGATCGAGATGCACCTTCTTCTCGCTCCCCTCCTCCGCCGCCGCATCCTTCATCTCCGCGTCCCCGTCCACGTCCTCCTTCATCCCTGCACCCGCACCGCCGGAGCCGGCGCTCTGCGAGTCGATCGCGTTCTGCCAGCGCTGGAGGAGTGCGGATGCGCGCTCCTTGAAGTGGAACTCGTCGTCGCGCGGGATGTCTGAGAGCGCGGCGATCTTCTTCATCACTTTGCCAATCTTGGAGACCTATTCCATTACATCCGCCCACCCAAATCTCATCAGCACGTCATGCCCTTTTCGGGAAGGAAGACGGAATGGGAACGCGCGCACCTGCAGAGCGACGATGGAGATGTTGTCCGCGGCCTCGACGACCGACAAAGTCTGGTCCACTTTAGGCGTGTCCTGCACATCGCAATCCCATCACCCATAACCCATGATCAGCTTCATTCCGCCCCGCCCTGAACAGCCAAGGTGATAAAGAGACGACGACGGCGACGCACCTCCGCCTTCAGCGGGACCTTGCCCAGGAAGTGGCGCTGCAGCTCGTGCCTCCACGCGCGCACGCGCTTCACCTCGGGGTCCTCTGCCCAGAACGAATCCGTCCGCGAACAGGTAAGTCAACATGTCAGTCATCAGGAATCAAGTGAAGGAACGAGAGTCAAAAGACGCGAAGGAAGGGAAGGGGGGAGCGGAGAAGCGGCGAGACAGGCGGGGAGGCCGGAAGGGAGCAAAGGAGGGAAGGAACGGAACGCACCCTCCGCGTCCCCGTCCCCGCTCTTCTTGGACGCCGGCTCGTCCTCCACGGCACTGGCGGACTTGCGCGGCTTGCTAGCCGTCGCAGCCTTCTTCTCGGTCGACTTGCTCGACGCGGGCGCGTCGTCCTCCGACTCCACATCCGCCGCCGCGGCCGCCGCTGCCTTGGACTTCTTCGTCGGTTCCTAATCCATCATCGCGCGCCATTTCCGTCAGTCAGCTCGCGCGCCACCACTGCACCTACCCCCTCGACCCCACGCCGAAAAAGCATGAAGCACCCCGCGACTCACTGACTTCCGCCCCTTCGCGAGCTTATCCAACTTCTGCTTCTTCTTCCCCTTGCTCGGCGCGGCCGCCTCCTTGCGCTTGCGCTTCTTCGCGGCAGCACCGTCGTCGCTGCCGGCGTCCTCCTCCTCGTCGTCGAGCTCGTCGACGCCCTCGGCCGCGTCCGCCTCGGCGCGCTCCCATTCGGCCTGCGCCTCGGCCTGGTCCGCCTCCCACGCGCGCGGGTCCTTCGCAACCTTGTACCCCTCGTACAGGTCGCCCTTGCTCTTCGCTGGGTCGTCCAGGAACGCTTGGATCTCCCGCGGCGTCAGGAGAGAGAGCTCTTTTGGGGTGGACCAGGTGCTAGGGGGAGGGCGGGAGTGATTAGATTTGGAAGAGGATTGGACGGGCGAAGAGAAGATTATTCGCTATGGCCTGTGCGTGACGTGGAGAGGAGCGCCACCCAGGCGACCTCGCTTCGCCAGGCCCGATATCCACCCTACCGGCACACAAACAAACCCAAAAATGCGCGTGCGAAAGAAGAACGCGACTCACTATTCAGCGGTAGGGTAGAATTTGACGGCGTAGTAAGTGGCCTTCCCCCTGGGCCTCTCCCTCGCCACGCCCTTGGGCACGCCATCAGGGTCGACGATCTGCGCGCACCCACCCCAACATCCACACGCCTCATCGGCTCAGCCGTTCATCGCGGTTCCACCTCCCCCGACACGCGCCGCGCCGCGCCGCGCCGCACCCACCTTGCCGGGCCAGGCCGGGTAGCCCTTGATCTTGGCGAGGACGATGTCGCCGATGTTGTACTTGTGCGACGAGTCGCCAGGAGCGAACGTGTCGGACCTGTGGGCGGCGGGGGAAACGGAGCGAAGAGCAGGGGCGCGTAAGTGATGGTGGCTCGATCGGGACGCGACGCGTAGACGAGGGGCGCGTACTTGCGGCCGCCCTTCTTGGACATGATGAGTGTTCGAACGCGTGAAAGCGGGTGACTATGCGAATGGAAATTGAAGATTTGCAAGGTGGATTTTGAGGGTCAGTTGGGACGCGTAGGCGGCGTCGATCGAAGGGGGCCAGGGGAGCGTGATGGAAGGAGTTGAGCCGCGAAGGAGCCATTCGCGCTAGTGGAGGGTACCTTTGGTTAGATATGCGTGGTCGCTGCTTCCACGCGTTGGAGTGACACCTTCCTACCACTCAGATTGTGATATTTCATACAATTGGTGGAGCTTAGTTCAAATAAGAATATAGCCCAGAGGACTGACAGCAGCGGCAGATGGCACAGCAGAGCCCGGCAGCACCCTGCAAGGCAGCGTTCAATGAATCCATTCCGGCCCAGCTTAAGACCGATACGAAGCCATCGCGGAATCCCTGCCCGCACTTCTCTTCCTCGCTTCCAACACACATACTTAACCTGCAAACGAGCCCCTTTCCTCGGCCCAACAAGCCAGCGCCGCGCTCGGTGGGTCGCATACACTGCCGCACTGCCCATTCATATACCAGACTGAGCTAGACGTCGTGTACGCTTAGTCCACGCAAGTCTCTTGAGTCCGAAAAAGAGAGCGAGCCGCGTCATCACCTCCGTCGTCCTCGCTCGCTGCCACCTGCCCTCGCCTGCTCGCGTTAGTATTCCCAATGCCCGCGCTGAAGGCATAACCAAGCGCTTACATGCATGGGGTGTGAGTGATCCAGCTGAGGAACAGTAACCATGTCGAACAAGACCGTCGTAAGTCAACATCAGTGGTGTGGCGCCGGGGGGTGTGGACGCTCAGGCACGCTCCCCTCACGCTCCAGTCCCAAACCTACCGCGCGATCATCGACGACGTGATCGCGAATGTGCGGTCCGATTTCGAGGAGATGGGGATTGAGGAGGCGGTCCTGCAGGAGATGCAGCGGGTGCGTCCCCATCCCTCAGCCCGCACCCTCCCTCTGCCTTTCCTCTACCTCGTCCCCCCCCCCTCTCCCTAATCTGACTCTCGCCCCACCACACACAGTCCTGGGAGCTCAAAGTCGTCTCCTCCGCCGTGGCGTACTTCCACACGGGCGATGCGCCCCCGCCCACACCCACAGCCTCCACCATCGCCCAGCGCCCCGCCGTCGCGCCCGCGCCTGCACCCGCACCTCCCGCACCGGCAGTCAAGACTGAGCCGGGCACAGGCGGAAGACTCGCGTTTCCGGGGGGGAGCGGGGGGCGGATCCCACAGTACGATGGGGCGGCGGAGGTCGAGCCTGCACCCGCACCAGTAAAAGCGAAGGTGCGTCTCCACTCCCTTCCCTCCCTCCCCCCGCAGCTCACCTCGCTGCACGCCAGTCGGCCGCCAAGCTCCCGCAATACGACGGCCCCTCCGACTCGCCGGGCTCGGACGCCGCTCCCCCACCGCCAGTGAAGGACGACGAAGCGATCGACTCGGACCTGGACGACTCGGACGAGAGCGACGCGGGGGAGGGCGACGGCGACGACGCGAATGAGGACATCGTCCTCTGCCTGTACGACAAGGTCCAGCGCGTCAAGAACAAGTGGAAGATGACGCTCAAGGACGGGATCATCTCGGTTAACGGGAAGGATTACTTGTTCTCGAAATGCACGGGGTGCGTCGGCGCTCTCTTCAGACTTCAGCTGTTCCTTTCGTATGGGTTTGCTGACGCTCATCGTTACGTAGGGAGTTCGAATGGTGATTCCCCGAAGTGCCGTCTCGTCCTCTTCCCCTTCCACCCGCATCCCACCTCCCCTCACCTTCCCGCGCGCCCTTCTTGCACCCCCACCTCCATCCCTCTCATTTCCCACCTCATCCACGCACGCCATCCCCATCCGTCACCATCATCTCACACCCGCAGCTACAGCCTCGCATCGCACGATAAAAACAACCTTAGCTACATTACACTGCACTCGCATGATGACCCCCTGAACCTCATGATTTGGTGGCTTTGTGTTGCGTTGGGGGGTTGGGTGGCGCTTTGTGGGTGTGGGTGTTGGTTTGCTGCGTGCTGGGTGTCGAAGGAGAGCTGTGGGTGTTTCGGTGTCGTCAATTCGATGGCCGATTGCCCGCGCCTTGTACACAAAAAAAAACGGTTGAAAGACCAGGGGCGGATTCTCCAACTCGAATCAGTCACGCAGGTTCATCGAACATATTGCTGGATGCGCCGGCGAGCTGCGGCCGATCGAAAGGTCCGACTTGCTCGGTTTCGCCAATGCTCGGCTGAAACATACATTTCTAACTCTTTCCTGGTCCTGGTTTTTATGCGCTCTTTACTTGAGCCGCCGAAGCGCGAACGAACGACGAAGGAATCCGCGCTCTTGGGGGGCCGACTGCGCCTCTTTGTATGCCTCCGCACAACTGGGCACAGCCTGGGCACGTATTTCTGCTGAAACAGGATGCACATCAGCTTAGGCTGGTAGGTAGTAATGGTTGACGTTCAAGCTGAGCTCGGTTTTGAGCTGCGTCTTCGAGACCTAACATGCTCGCTCAGCCTAGTCACTGCTGCTTTCCTTGCGTTGTTTTCACGTAGGTGTCACAAAGTTTCGAAAGGCCATCAACAACGAGGGGTGTCCACGGAAGTATGGAATAGCGGATGTGTCCACGAGCACCTCTACAGCTGGTAGAGAGGTTACCCAGGCCAGATAATCACCGCCCCGGTACATGATCGGGAAGCTTGCCAAGCGTTGCACGCGGTGGATATGCCTAGTGTTGAGCTCATTCCACGGCTGTACGAGGGTCAAATTGCGAACTGTTTGCCGCGCTGTCATACGAGCCACATCTGGCAGTGCGTTGCCAAGGACTCGATCTATTACAAGACGTTCGAGGGTATCCTTCATGGGCTCGAGAATTCAGGCCAGTTGAAACATGACAGAATAGATGTTGTCTCTGTCGAACTCCTGAAATGCGAGTGAGCGGACCTTTTGATGCGAGCACGGGATTGCTCTGCGACGAGTACGCTCGGCAGCGAGCTCTATGATGCGGTGGTAGAGCTCGAGAGCAAGCGTTGGAATGGTCATTCTGTCGAGTTGTATGTGGTAAAATGCCTCGAGTGAATAGGTGAAGGGCGTCAGCAGGGAGTGAGCAGATGAGGGTGGGAGGTCAAGGATCGAAGCTCCATGCAGAGCGGTTCGCCAGCACCGCACAGTCTGAAGTTCGATTCGTCGTTCTTCGCCGGAACTCCTGCTAGTAGTACGTAACTTACTCGTTTCTCGTTTCTCGTTTGTCAGCCGCATCTGCACTGCGAGACACATCTGCGTTATGACCATCGGCTCGTCAACTCGATTTCGGGAATCTCTTATATGAGCACACTGGCAAGTGGCAAGGAGTAGAGTCAACTGGCCGGAGCGGGGTGGATAGGCTTGGTGAACTTGAGCGACGTAGTGTTCCAAGTAAGTTGGTGCCCACCAAGAGGCTTTTGGTAAGCCCAAGTGGTTGGACCTCAAAAGATAAGCTGTGGAATGTGTAAAGTTGGATGGCTTGGGGTCGCTTGCCGGGAGTCTCATGCCGTGGGGAGCCTTCTGTACCACTTTGTTGGTCGCTGCGCTGACTCAACATCGTCTCCAAACATGGCAAACGTTGCAGCGATGCACCCGCCTCGAATGCTTCGGCGAGCTCCTGGTGCCAGGCTCCGTAGACTAGAATGCTCACGATTCGAACACCTTTTCTTGCATGGCAGAAAATTTCCAATTTCCAATCCGGAACAAGGAGAGCGTTGGTGTGCGCGCAAAACTGCGAGTTTGCGCGACGCGCCTGGTAGAAGCGTTCCGACGGCTCGAGATCTTTGAAAGTAGAGATAGTTAGTGGGGAGGGGGATAGAACGGTAGAGCACGGGCATCGCGAGATCCCTCAGCGAGCGAGAGTCGAGACAGAGGGTTGCCAGGTTCGAGAGGGTTGCGGCATCGCGAGTGAGCGCCTGGCGAGTGTGCGCGTTTCGGTGCTATAGGCGAGCGACCTCGTCGTTGATGAGCGCGACCTCGTCGTTGATGAGCCTGTGAACATCGAGAGGGATCTCTGACAGGACCATTCTGGTGCTTCAAACAGATGAGCTGAACTCGGTTTGAGATCGAAAGGGCAACGACGTGGAAGTGAGTGAAAACGGGAGGGCGGTGGTCGTCGAGCTGATGGAGGTTGAGTGGCAAGTTGACCGCAAGCGGATGTGCTCTGATATGGTCAACGTCCCGGACTTCACCTTCAGGGGTCCGTTGTCTGTTGAAGAAGACACTTGCGTTCCTCCGTCGTTTCAACCCTTCCGCTTATCTTTGTGTCTTGCCCGCGCCACTGCAGATGACTGCACTAAGCAAATCTAAGTGGATTCCTTATCCAAAAACAGCACGTATGCAGACAGGCGAAGAAGAAGGGACCGCGCCAACCATCGCTTCCTGCGTAGGATCTCGGAACAGCCTTGGTCTGAGCAATAGCAGACATGCTGCTCGCTGTCGAGTGATTCCCACCCGATGTTCTGGAGCAGACGATCCGGAAGACTCTTTCTGAACTTGCGCGCAGGCGGTGGGCGAAACGCTCTGCCGAACTCCATGCCCTGACGCACTGTGACACGGGAGGTTGACTGTCCAGCAGCTGGACGACGCGGTCAGCTCTTTCTGTCCTTCTTATCCTACCTATCGCAAGCTGTGCTTCTGCAGTTCAGCAATGGTTTCATGCCCAACATCTCGCTGCCTTGCATAAACAGACATCACAGGCAGCGGCAGTCACGGCTCCTGATCGTCTGCCTGCTGGACCGCAGGAACGGCCCTCGGACCAATATTCCTGACCGACGTTCATGGGCGAGGTGCATGAGAGAGAATATGCATGACCGCAAAATGTGGGACGTGCAAGGCGGCAGCGACAGCGGCGGAAGGGGCGAGGGCGGCTGCGTCCGGCGGGTGCGTGCGTCGCGTCGAGCCCGAACCGGCCGCAACGCGCCGAGGAGCGAGCGGGCGCGGATGTCGTGCACGACATGGTGGTATTGCTGGATAAGAACAGTAGGCAATTTTCAAATGTTGCTGTAAGGAAGACGCGTCAGCCGCTTCAGAGCGTCCCCAAGCAACGCACGCACGCACCTCACTCGTATCCCGTCGCCCGCCCACTCACTGCAGCCCCAGCCTCTGCTCGAGCGTCATGCTCTCGCGTCTCTGCTGCGCCGACTGGATGGCATTATACGCTGCGGAAGATGGTCCGCTCGCCGGCTCGTCCTTGGCCCCCGTCCCAGGCGCGGGCTTCTTCGCGCTCGCGGCAGCAGCGGCTGCGGCGGCGTGCTGCTTGCTCTCGAGGGAGGCCTTGAAGTCTGCGAGGTCCTGCTGGCGGAGCGGGATGGCGGTGGGGTCGCGTCGGAGCATTTCTTTGGCGGATTGATCTCCCAATCAAGAGCGAGGGAATCGCAAGATGGGCGTTGTCGGCCGAGGAAAGAGAGACGCGACCTCGCTCAAGAGCCATGCACCCCTCCATCCGTATTCCTTCCGCGGACTGCCAGCGCGGAGGCTGGTTTTTTTCGCTTGGTCGACTCATCCGCCTGCCCGCCTTCGTTCGCCCCTTGCCTTCTCTTCCCTGCCATCTCCCCTGCTCTGCTCTGCCCCCTCAGCCTCGCGCTGCCCCAACCCCCTCCGCCAGTGGCTCATCACACACCACCGGCTCATGTCGAAGCCGTACCTCAAGTCAACCTCTGACGAGTGAGTAAGAGCTTTCGCTTAATTCGACATCGGGCGCGGCGAGGGCGAGGGCGTCTTCCCTGGTTGGCTGGCGGGCGTCGCCTCGCTGATAGCGCCTTCGTCGTTCGTTGATCCTCCCTCGAAACTTTTTACTGACCACACACACCTTGTTATTCGCAGTTACATCTCTGACGCTGTCTACAAGTCGCTTGCCGCCAATTAAGATCCCCATCCCCCGATCCACCGCTGCCACCATCCACATCCCCCACTTCCCCATCTCCCACTCCCACGCAATGCTCGCTCCCCTCTTCCGCCCCAGCCCCGCGCTCCTCCCGCGCTTTCCGCGCATGGCGTCCGTGACCGCGACCCGCACGCTCGCGACCGCCGCGCCCACCCTCCTCGGCGGGACGGCCGCGCCCTCCATCCCTGGCGCGAGTTCCCCGCCCGCGACGCTGCACCTCAAGACGGGGCAGTGCTTCGCGGGGCGGTCGTTCGGCGCGCCGCGCACCGCGTTTGGCGAGACGGTCTTCAGCACGTCCATCACGTCGTACACAGAGAGCATGACGGATCCGTCCTACCGCGGCCAGATCCTAGTCTTCACCACGCCGCTCATCGGCAACTACGGCGTGCCGCTCAACCCGTCCGACCCGCTCGGGCGCTACTCCAACGACATGGTCCTCGAGTCCGCCGGGATTCAGTGTGCCGGCGTCGTCGTCGCCGACGTCGCCGAGCGCTACTCGCACTACAAGGCCGTTGAGAGCCTCCACGACTGGTGCGCGCGCTACGGCATCCCCGGCATCACGGGGGTCGACACGCGCGCGATCACCCGCATCCTCCGCGACCAGGGCACGACGCTCGGCAAGCTCGCCGTCGGCGACGCGCACGCCGCGCCCGTCGCGCCCGAGGCGTACTGGGATCCCTCCGTCGAGAACCTCATCGACCAGGTGTCGACCAAAGAGCCATACGAGCTGAACCCGAACGGGGACGTCAAGATCGCCGTGCTCGACTTCGGGAGCAAGGCCAACATCCTCCGCGCGCTCGTCGCGCGCAACGCGGCCGTCACTGTTCTCCCCTGGAACTTCGACTTCAACACCGTGCGCGACCAGTTCGACGGGCTGTTCCTCTCCAACGGTCCCGGCGACCCCAACCACGCGATGGAGGCGGCGCTCAACGTCCGCCGCACCATCCAGGAGTGGGACCGCCCCGTGTTCGGCATCTGCATGGGCCACCAGATCATCGGCCTCGCTGCGGGGCTCGAGGCCTACCGCATGACCTTCGGGAACCGCGGCCACAACCAGCCCGTCCTCGCCCTCGCCTCGTCGGGCTCCATCACCGCCGGCCGCGTCTACGTCACGTCGCAGAGTACGTCTTCTCCCTCTCCCATTCCTCCTCCATCTGCTCTCCTCTTCTGTTACGCCGCTTACCCCTCGCCCCTCCCGCAGACCATCAGTACGCCCTCCGCCTGCAAGAAGAGTTCCCCCAGGGCTGGGAGCCGTTCTTCATTAACTGTAACGACTGTTCGTCTCTTCGACCTTCCCCCCATCCCCCTCTTCCTCCCTTCTCCCTTCTTCCCTCTTCCCTCTTCCTGCCCTCCGTCTCCTCTCTTCGATCCGATCGAACTAACTCCCCCTTCCCCCTCCCCCGCACAGCTTCCGTCGAAGGGGTCAAGTCCACCGCCTCCTCGGGCAAGCGCGTCTGGGGCGTGCAGTTCCACCCCGAAGCGTACGGCGGCCCGCTCGACACGATCCACATGTTCTCGGACTTTGTCGCCGAGTGCAAGGCTTCTAAGGGCGCGAAGGTCGGCCACCAGCCCGCGCAGGCGATGGGGACGAGCCAGGGTGCGGGGGAGACGCTCGGCGCTGCTGCTGCTTAAGGAGGGGGAGGGGAGGATAGAGAGGGGGTTGATTTGTAATGACTTAATACGCATGATCTGTACTTCCCGCATTGGTTCGGACAATATCGCATTTCGCTCGCATTACCTTTGCTTTGGCTGTTCATGTGGCCATGCGTGGTGCGTGGGCGTGCGGGTAGGCACTCACACTTGCATGATGGTGAGCGTGTTGACTTATGGACTGAGGCGCAACGATCGGAGCGTGCATCGCGCTTCGGTATGCGATTGTCGTGCAGTAAACGTGAGTGGGTGGGAGTAAGTTATACTGAGCAGGGGAACAAAGGCGACGTGCAAACGAGTGCGTTGATTCTAGTGCGGGTGTGCCGCCGGGCTCTCAGACGAAAGGATACGGAGGGACGTGGCGAGTCTTCAACTTCGTCTTTCTTTTTCCGAATAGTTGATGTGTGAATACTGATGGTACAGCGTTGTTCCGGGCTGCAGCGTCTTTGCTGCTGCCGCGTGAGTTGACTGTCGAGTGAAGCGCTCGAGGCACAAAACCTCGATTGGCCCGCCTCTGTGCAGCTGCGGCCGTGCGGGACTACAGCAAAGAAGAGAAAATTCTTGTTTGTTTTGTACAGCCCAAATCTGGGGAGAAAAGCATCTGAGCCGAAATGCATAGGTATACCACCAGCGCAGATCCCAACCGACGAGTCTCGCCGCAGCCCATCGCGGGCCCGAAGCAGATGCCTCATCCTCCTCCCTCCAGCACCTCCGTCACGTACTTCGAGTCCATGAACTCGTCCACACTCGCGATTTTGTCGCCCTCGAAGCGGAAGGTGAACATGTACTCCTTGTTGTACGGCCGGCCGCTCGTCGTCTTGCCGTCCGTCTCGACCTGTGGACCAACCCCGTCCCTCGCATGAGTAGGTGGGCCCAAGTAAGGCGTCAGAATGCTCGTGAAATATCAACGTACGTGGCCCAGCGTCACCAGGCTCGTTCACCTTATCGAGTCATTCACCTTCTGTGATGTGGAATATGTCATCGACTGAGACAGTAACAATGTTCGAGATGATGATGATTATGTGTTGTCCAAGCTTATGGAAGCTCTGTCTCTTTCTCGCTGTCCTCGCCTTCTCCCACCTCCTCCGCCCCTTCCTCCCTGGGCATGCACGCTTCCCTGAATAGCACCTCCCCCGGTTCACCCCAACACCTCAGAATGAGCTGGCTGGGAACATGCCGCTCTTCCGCTTGTGTGCGCCGTGGGCGCTCGGCTGCGAAGGCGGGTGCTGCGGGGCCGGCTGCTCGGGCACGGCGGGGGCCGGTTGGGCGTGAGTCTGGTTGTGGGAGGGCTGCTGGTCTGGTGCTCCGGAATAAGCTGACCGTCTGGACGTTCTGGATGCTGTAGTAGTTGTGGGTCTGAATGACACGGGGATACGCATGTTTCAGGATGGATTGACCGCGAGCCAGAATGTGCGACCACCAGATGGCCAAAGCAGCGAAATATTGGACTGCCGTAAATAGTCACTGTCTTGGACTGAGGAGGAGGAGACATTATGCTAATTTTTGCCGATGAACTTGAAAGAGTCGCAGTGGCCCAGGCAGGCAGGATCGTGGTTGTGGTGAGTGGTAAAGCGTGGCAGAACGCGCGGCGGAGGTTTCCGCGTATTGCGCGTTGAAAATCTGGGGTGATGCAATTGCGCCCTAACGCTGGTCCTCCTTTTGTTTGTCTCCTTTAAGAATTTCGTAAGAGATCCTATGGATACATTCGGGCGGCTGTACAGCAAGTGTGAGGTCCGCTTGCTCAAGCGTTATAGCAAACGGGCGGGGGCGTTCACCATGTGAAATGGAAATGCAATGGAAAGTTAGCGACTTGTCACAAAGTTTATCGTGATCTGCCGACGTAAACACCTCTCGGAAGAGCTTGTACCTCGCGATCTTTGTTGACACGGAGCTTGGAGCTTGGCTCAACCTGCCCTGCTTTGCATGCAGGACTTGCACACAGCGACTGAACGCGCAAGGGAGGTAAGGAGACTTTCGATGATGGTGAATATCTTGGTTCCTTTACCTCTGCAGGCTCGGCTTTTTGCGAGGCTGATGCGATGCAGCTGAATCTGTGCTTCGAGGATTTTGCAGCGGGGTAGAGCGGCTGAAGTCTTTTCACACTCTTCATATAATTGTACTTCTTTCCATTATACTTATGCAAGAGAACAACGATATTTGCGTCGGAGGGAAGCCGTGGAAGGAGAACGAGGAACGCGCAGCCGCGATAAGGGCTCCGAGTATCAATGCCTTATGAGGCTGACCCAGTGATAAGGTACAGAAATAATGCGTTTTTTCCAGGAGCTGCGCCTTCCAATGGGCGGGAGCGGCGAGGAGACTCTACGCAGGAGCACAGAAGGCCCCCCAGTTTCGCTATACCATGCCTTACTGCGACCTGTTCATCGACCCCTTCAAAGTCAGCAAGCGTTCCTTAAGATACAACCCCACGGAGGGACCTTGAAGACCACTGAAGACCACGCGAACGTAGCACTCAACTAGAAGAGGTGAAAAGCAACTCAAAGAAAGAAGGAAGACAAACTCGGTTCGCGGACGTTGACATTGAGCTACTGACCTCCTGCTAGTTCATCTCCACACTTGACCTGGTAGATTTTTCTCAAGGATTGTGCAGAGGGTCGAGTGCAGCATCTGTGGCAATCCTCACGTCGACCCGAATTCTGGCGGGTGCCCGTTTGCATTGATAGCAGTTCTCCTGTTCCCAGCGCCAGAGATTCCATGTGGCTGTTTGAAGGACATTTCCACGAAACATGAATATCTTTAGTTTGAAGCATGCCAACAGCTACGAAGTCAACTCACTCCTCCACGACACTCATACGTGATCATATTTCGAATCTCCCGCACCCCCCGCTTCTCTCCCACGAAATTAGGACCTTTAGGAATCAGGTACATCTAGCCTTGAATAGTGAAGACTGATAGTCTAGAAGGGTCAGAAATGGGGTATCTTGCGCCGGCGCTGATTACAAACATACAGGTCAAAGCTATCGGTGATCCAAGCGAGTGCTCCGCCGCAAAGCCAGTGATGTTGAAGCCCACCCGGTTTGGGGCGTCGCGTCCGGTAAGCTCTTGCAAGGCTTTCGGAACCTCGAAGCTTTCGGGCTGGTGGTAGAGCGCAAAGATATAACTGGAAATTCAGGGCGTGTCAGGGGCGGTCAATCCGGGAGAGGCTAGGGTCAAATGACAAACCGATGCAGGCCGCTTCCATTGGGCGGCTGTAATCCGAGAGTGAGCTTGAGAAGTAATACTGCTTGACCCTCAAGACTCACAGAGGGACTGAAATAAGGCTGAGTGCCCTTGCCCACGAGCAAGCCCTCTCCGCGCAGGATGCGCACGTTGGTCCAAAAACCATGCAAAATCTGTCCGTTGGTGTCATGTATAAATATTCATAAGGAAAATAAGAGATGAACGGTCTTCACTTACGTCAGGAGCGTATCGAACGGGGTCCGGATCGATCAGGAAGAGAAGGTGAAGCCCGCTGATGCTGTAATCGGGACTGTACACCGGGTTGGGCGTGAAGTAGACGGAAGGTGGATTTTGAGCCTCTGTTTTAGTGTTTATGGGTCAATGGAGTTCTTGGCATTTGAAATCCCTGAGTATGGGGGCGCTCGAGGCTGACTTTGCACAAGAAGCAGCTGGCCCGGGTCAATCTTGACACCGTCAAACGCGACTTGCAGCACGCCGTCCCACTCCACATCGTCAAAGATCTCCGGAGTTATTCGGGAGTTGTTGAGGGCATTTTGGGAGGGAGGAAGCAGTTCAGCGAAGGTGGGGGTGTTCTGTGCGGTAACGACGTGTGACGCCAGCAGGAGCACTGCCGCTGGGCAGGCGGCGAGGATGGGACGCAGGAGCATGGTGCAGGCGGGGGGGGCGGAGAAAGTGAGAGGGATGAAGGGGGGCAGATGAAGTGAGAGGTGTGAGTAGAGGAGGTTTTGTGCGGTCGCTCCCGGCTGAGATATAGGGCCAGAGAAGGTCTGGGAGAGACCGCAAGTGCGGTCTCGCCGCGCAGCTTAATCCGCCTTGTTCCCTATGGCGTGTGGTTATTTTACTTGGCCCTGGGTGGATGCCGGTGTGCCGTCAGGGCAGTTCCGTAGAGCGATGGCAAAGCAACACCGATGCGACAGGATAGCCCGCGACAGCAGCACTACCGCTTAGCTTGGGGAGATGAATTACAGTCTCCGGTTGAACAAGTATTTTCAAGTGCGGGATATTTCAAGTGGCCTAAAAGTCCTTAGGTAACTACAGACATGAAGCCGTTATAGAGCAACAGTGTGCGTTACGATGATGAGACTGACGAGCTCGACGCGGAAGATCTCCTGTAAGTCCCGTTGCCTACACCCAACGTCATCCGTGCATCGCCTATGACTCGGTTGCACTTATTTTCGGAATTGGAAAATAAACCAGGCAAAATGATGGCATCGACTGGTTTGATCGCCTGATTGCCGTTCTTCTACAGGGCGCAAATTCTTTGGGAAGAAAGTCAGCGCCGCTATTCAAAGAAGGGGCCAAGCTCGTCCGTTGTAGTCCGAGACAGATGTGCGAGAAGCTAAACACCAGGCGCAGCTTCTCTTGGCTTTTATCTCACCATCACAATATACTGAACAACCCCTGCCCGAGAGCGGCACCCGCCACATGTGGTCCATCCAAAAGTCCTCCTGTGAATAATGTAAATGTAAGAGGAGCTTGCAGTCAGAGTGCGCTTTCTGTTTGTCTGCCAAGGAGGCACCCCGGGCATGCGGCACACACGAGTGCATTGGCAACGTTCGAGACCAGAAGGCGCGCGTCACATACCATGCAGGAGGTATCAAAGTCTGCAGAGTCCGGATGACAGTGGGTATACGCGTCTAAACAGTCCAACCATTTAAGAAAAAGAACCCCCCCCCTTCCCCCCCCGAACCACCGACGCCCAGCAGCAGCGTCA
>JTLS01000749.1:0-14226 GCA_000826855.1 Basidioascus undulatus
AGGGCACGCCGACGCCGACTAGCGCGCCCGGCACGCCCGTCCCTACGTCGGCCGCGCCCACGCCTACGCTTCCGCCCACGACGGCAACCGCGCCCACGCCGACGCCCACGCCGACGCCCACGCACAGTGCGCCGGGCACGCCGATGCAGATGTGAAGTCCGCTGCGGTCGGCGTGCGGCTTTTCTTACGTTCCCCGTTCTCTCCTTCGCACACATCAAAAGCCGCCGTCGAGGCGATATGCATTATCGTCGTCCATTCCCTCTCTCTCTCGTCTCCCCGCTCATCTCTCTTTCTCTCTCCCCTCTGTCATGGAACCCTCTTCCGCGCTCCATCCTGTTGTATTACCGCCCCGTCCCGTCATCGTCCACGTCTCTGCTTGCTTGCTTGCTTGCTTCTTTACATCACACACACCACACCACACCACCCCTACACCACACCGCCCCGCACCGCTGCATCGCCACTGTTTGTCCTCCCATCCGTCCGTTTGTATCACGTCCACACCCTCACACACCTCCCCTCTCCGCCACACGCACGTTGCATTCCTAGACTCCCTATACTTCGCGCTAATTCGGCTTTTTACATCTCGATTACACGACATCAACGACGTTTGGTTTCAATCCGCCCGCGGTTTGCTTTGTCTGTGGCTGTGTGAACGGTCTGGCCTTGACGAGCGCATGTCCGCCGCATTCTGTCCAGCAAGGCGCCGCGACTCGACCACCTCTGTGGCTGATGCTCCGCCGTGCAGCTGACGGACCCATCTGGGGCTGTGGAAGAGTCTGTCTCTGGCCCCGCAGTTACGCGCGGCGAAGTCACTTTATTCTCCGAGCGATGGTCTAGGCAAAGGCGAGATATGACGGTGTGGAGCGTCTGTTGGTGGAGAACTGAACTGCGGGGATTTCTGGGGAGATAACGGGGTGTCAGAGGCACGAGCAACCTCAAGGGAATTCATTCTGCTGCTTTACTAGGTGTCAATGAGTCTCATGGAAACACGACAGGGGGGCGTCTACCGTGCGCGGAGAACCACACCTGTACGTGGATGATGACGCAGAGGGCTAGCGACGGAGTGCGGAGAGACTTTCATTATTGAAAACTCCAGTGAAGTGTGTTGGGTTAAAACAAGTGCAGTATGAAGCTGGGTATTGAGCGACGAGACCTTACCCGGAGGCGCCACAGGCTGTCATGCAAGACAGGCTGCCGCAGTTGTACGTCGGGCGAGCGTGCCTCCTGAACTGAACTTGTCTACGTGTGGGAATGTAATCATATGTATGAATCGGTTATTTCTCAAGAACTTCGAACGAGGGAGCGGTCACCAACCTGCGCGAAAGACAGTGAAAGACTCGGTGGGGAGACAATGTGCTTGCCCCCGCATGCGTTCTACAGGAATTGTCTCAATAGTAGCCCGAAGGAGGTCCCCAATCATGCCGCTGAAAATAATAGAACGTAATCTCTCTGGGTCGAGGGCCTCGGGAAGGGGTCTCAATGTCCCGACCACAGCTGAAACTCACGAAATCGGTAGCCAGCCTGTCCTTCTGAAACCTCTACTCGCTCGATGTCTATCCTTTCAAGCTCGCCTTGGGCCGTTTAACCTTGAGCATTTGGGCGGACCTCAAGGTCATGAATGAAGCAGCTGATCACTTCTTTGCGAACATCCAACGAACTGTCTCGCGATTAGATTCTCTTCCGCCCCCGGTCGTTGTTTTCCACTTTTTTCGCGCCGGCACCCTCTCCTGATCACCAGCTCCGCCCTGGGGCGATGCCCGTCGTAACTCGATCGCGCAGCGGTCGGTTTTCGCCGCCGACACTACCGCTAGAGATCTACACCCTCGTCGCCCGGGAGCTTGCGCCGCTGCCAAACCGAGAGCTCTTCAAGAAGCCGAAGCGTCACGGCCGTGCAGCATTGATCGCCCTGTCGTGCGCCAGCCGGGCTATGAGACGACTGTGTTTTCGGATGCAGTTCGAGTATGTTTGTTGTGCGAGCGATGAGGCGCTGGCGGACTTGAGTGAGGTGGATGGCGCTCATGAGTTGTTCGCAGTCGCGTGGTGCGTCCCTGCCTATAGCTCATGTGTCCAACATTTTCATGAGAACGTAAGCCTACGAGCAGCTCTTTATTGCTCGACCTGCGCTCTATCACACCCACCGGCCTGTCTCTTCTCTACCTCGTTGCCACGCGCATGCCCAACCTGCGTTCGATCTGCCTCAAAGGCGTACCTTGCCGGCCTTGGTATCATAGCCCGTGTCCCACATCCACTATAGCGGGGGCCATCCGCTCCTGCCCCAGTCTCGAGGCTGCGTTCCTGCCTCAGCGCATTGGACCGCTCGCAGATGCCGTCCTCCTGGGTTTGCGCTCGGAGCAGACGCGAGCGCTGTCGGTGCCCGGCAACGTCAAGCTGGACTTTTTGGTTTCTCTTCTGCCGCGGCTAGAGGTACTCGTACTTGATCGAATGTTGGAAAGGCGAGGCAGCCTGGTGCGCATGCCATTGACGGTCCATCGCCTTCGAGTGACTGAAGCACGACTACCCCCACAGCGCCACGATTTGCCTATTTTGCGCAAGCTCCCCTTCCTCCGCCACATCTCCCACGGCTCAGATCTCGACTCCAAGCCGTTCCACTCGTCCGCATCCAGGCAAAGTCGTCGCCAGCAAGCCACACTGGCCCTCGGGGAAGTCTGTGGCAGGCTCGAGACGGCGCGCTGGAGGAGCTGGGAGGTCGACACGGAAGGCTGGAAGTGCTGGGCTGGCTTCCAGGTGTGGGGTATCGTTCGAGATTCAGAGGGGACAGTGCAGAAGACTGAGCTGTTAGAGACGGAACGTGCTCCGGATCGGTGGTGGAAAGACGAGGGGGATCTCGGCTGGCTGGAAAAGACGAGGCGGAGGTTCTCTACACCAGACTCTGATTGAACATGTTTTATGCGGATTGTACCCATGCTTTCTGATTATGAGTGACTAAAAAGGGACACGTGAGCTGGAAGACAACACGCCGGTGTCAGTACAAACTTGGTGCGTGGAGGGACATTGACAATAGGCGATATAGAGTGAGAACCGTTCAATAGCATAGGAATATTTGTTGTTCAAGCTCACAGCAAACATTCTGAATGTTGTATGTCTTGTACGTGTGGCCTTCAATGCAACCGCCTATCTCCCCATTTTGACATGGTGAAGGGACGATGCTGACGGGTCAGCAGCAAGCGTCGTTGCGAATCTTTCCTCCATCAAAATATGTACATGCGTGCTCGGCGGCTTTGCTGTGAATTGGGAAATGTTGAAACGCTCCCAGTACGGCAGCTCCCCACTCCTCCTCCGCGGCTTACCATGCTTGCCTGATGACAAAACCAAGTGAGGGCCTATCATGCTAGAAGTATATGCACTAAATATATCAGCGCATCATAATCAGCAAGTTTCCGCTTTCTGCATGCAGTGGACTTGCAGCTCGACAGAGCGTGCTATCGTTATCAGCGTCCCTCAACGACTCAGCGTGCAGCTCTGCCGCTCATACGGCGTTTCTTCGATCGGTAAGAGGCTTCGATCAGTACCGGTATCAGGATATGTGGGAGGGTGGGTCCAGTTTAGGGGTTATCGCGTGCTAACAGGTAAATGAAGGACTAAGACTCCCGAACAGATCGAAGGCATGCGGGGTAACGCAAGGCAGCGGTTCTTATCATCCTCCCTTCACCCTGTTGCCCCGGTTCTTCTTCGCTCAGTTCTGCACTTTCTACCCGCTTTCCCTGCCCTGAAAGAAGACAGATTAAATGTTTAATTGCTGGTGCTGCGGCAATTTAGGACAGTAGCAAGCTCTTGGCGCCTGCAAGGCCCGGAGGAAGCTGCCCTCAGAGATAAGGAGAGGGTATAAAAACCCAGCACTGTCGGCGTCTTGAAGACCTCTTCACACAGATTTTTCGCTCATTAATATTAATACCTCCATACGCTCTCTACTTCACTTTCCAATTCCATCACGAGGATGTTTGGATCGCGCGTCGCCCTCTGTACCATCGCTGGCCTGATGTTGTGTTAGTTCAACTTCGCTCGAGCTGTACAGATTGTGCTGAGCAGATGGCTGTTACACCCTTAGTGACTACTCTTTGGGTTGAGGCCTCTCCGATTGGAGGCTCTATCGACAACAAGCGTGCTGGTGAGCTGATTCTGGTTCTGAGATGCAATAATGCTCAAGTGTCTGACAGTACTGCCGCACAATGTAGAGCTTACGCCGATTGCCGAGTGAGTGGGTTTGGATTTGTTCTATTCAGTCTTGTATTAAATTTGTTCTCCAAGGTACCTTGATCAGACGGTCAGCTCCACGGAGCAGGAACTCGGGGGCGCTCGACGCTCTAGGCCTCAAGGCTGACAAGAAGCGTGCAGAGTGTGTCCCCCTGAAATGCTACTCAGCCCTTTACGGTCCTAGCTCACACTGCTAATATAATAGGCTCACTCCAATCGCCGAGTACCTTAACGACACAGTGGCCGACACTGAGGCCGAGCTCGGCGGTGTCTTTGACGCGTTGAGCCTCAAGGCAGACAAGCGTCGCAGTGCGAAGAAACGCCTCGGTACGTGCTAGCAGTCTTTCTTCTATCGAGAAAAACCACACACTAAAATTCACTTCCTGGACAGAGCTCACGCCCCTCGTTGAGCACCTGGACATGGGGGTCGAAGACCTTGAGAAGCAGCTCGGGACCGCTCTCGAGGCGCTCGGTCTCAAGGCTGGGAAGCGCGCTCAGTGAACACTCTCGCGCAGACAAAGTCAATAATCTCTTTCCTTTGTTCTTCTTAACTATCCCTTTGACGTATCCTAAAGGTCTTGCGGTTCCGAAATATTCGTGTTCCCTGCTTCGCTTTGCGTGTCGTGTGTGTTGGTGCGACCGCCTGAATGACGTTTGATGGTCGGCAAGCGTCCTACCGTGCACAGCAGTTGCCGCTGTTTAAATAAAAAAGGTGGTATGGACGATCTTAAAAGCAAGGAGAACCGTATAGACAGGCTTCATTACTGAGACGGTACTTGCACATAGCGACTCGTTGCTTCATAGAGGTCACCCGCTCCCACCGCAAGTGGTTCACGGCGATATCGCCGTCGACGATGGAGAGGAATTGTGCCTCTTATGTTTTACTATGCTTGTCTTGTGAATCTCGAGCGATCTTATCCTTCGCGAGTAGACGGACCGTCCAGCGTATGCGCAGGCCGAATTCTGAAGCTTGCAGCCTCGCATTGCTGCGCGCCGGCGTGCCCCATGAATGTCTGCCCTGCTGTCACTGAACGTGGCCTACTCCACAAGACTTTTTGTTCTAGTTTGAGCCGTGATAAGCGCGAGGAAAGAGTACACTGTCGTCTTTCAGGCCGCCAGCTCGCAAGGGAGAAGACAGGCGGAGATGGAAACACGCGACACACCCACTTCGAGGTCCCAAAAATATTCATGCGTGTGCCATGGCGGCCCTGGAGTACCCTGCCGCCCGTCGACGATGCGAGTGTCATGCGCACGTTCTTTCAGCATCCTCGATGAGTGCACCAGTGATCCGTCTACCCGGCAAACACATGCCTCATGCCCAGCGCGGAAATGGGTTGAGATACGGACTGTTCCCGCACCACTCTCATTGCCGTGCGCCACGCAGGGCCACAGTCTTGACCATAGTTGTTCCTGACTGAGTAGCACCTCTCCGAATGTAGAAGAAGTTGTCTCGAGTTGCGGTGGTCGCATCCTTATCCTACAGCCCGTGTCCGCTGGCTTGCTCATTCGTTATGGCTTCCGACCGTTCGATCGCTTCGCATGACGAGAAGAAGGACGTCCATGATGTTGTTCAGGTTACGGGCCATCTGCTCCGTCTCAGACGACCAAGGAGCGGCTCTCTGCTGCGTTTACTATCGCGTGCGCGGGCTTCGCACTCATCTCGGATGGTTATCAGAACAACTTGATGGTGCGTTCATTGTCCTTGTTCCTCAGGCCTTCCACTGGTTTTGATCTATATTCTTCTTTCCCCTCCTCAGACCATGACAAACATGGGTGATGCTATTTCATCGAAGGTCTCTCGCTCACGAGGGACCTTTCGCAGGTCGTGTAGGGCAAAATGTATGGGAGCGCACGACACCGCAACCAAGACCCGTGTTAGCAATGCGCTGCTCGTTGGTGCCATCATCTGGCAGCTCACAGTGTGAGGTTCCAACACCCTACCATCTCCCCAGCCTCTTTCTGACATGTCTTCTTTTAGAGGCTGGATCTGCGACCGCTTCGGTCGTAAAGTGGCTGTAGGTTGTGTATTCCTCCCGCCAGTGTTCCTGCCTTATAAAACTCCTGCACAGATTGCCGGCGCCATGCTTTTTACCGTCATTGGAGCCATCATTGGCACGGCTGCGCACGGGGCCAACAGGAGTCTGTCTGGTGAGCCCCCCAGTCTTCATCGACGGACACTGCGAGCACCCCAAACTGACTTGCCTTCATACAGGATTCTTTTCGGCGATGGCCTTTGCGAGAGGGAAACGGGGACTGTAGTGGGCGGAGAGTATGGTGCATCCTCTACTGCCGCTGCGGAGGCTGCGAATGAGCGTATGCACAAGCGTGGGTGGAGGCAATGCTTTCGCATCTACAGGACGCTGTGCTGACCTCCAGTTCATGTACAGAGCGCGGACCGGGTTACATCATGGTCACGAAGTGAGCATTTGTTTCCCAGTATTGCCCTTTGTTATATCAGTCTGACCTTTGAAAAACCAGCTTCACGCTCTGCTTCGGCGGCCCTCTGGTAGTCTCGATCTTCCTTATCGTGCTCAGCGCAGCCGACGAAGACCATCTCCCCACGGTGTGGCGGACATGGTCAGCCCAATGCCATACTTCCTACCACCTACCACCTAGTTCTGACATTCGAAAACCAGCTTCGGCATGGGCATCGTCTTCCCGCTGTCGGTGCTATTCTTCCGCCTACGCATGCTCAATAGCGTCCTGTACCATCGCGGTGCAATCAAAAGTGCCTAGAGAGACGCCTACGAGCCCTTCATTTCATTACTTTCCTCCTTTCTTCCTCTATAGAACGCTCATGGAACTCTATCCTGTCAGAGCGTGTCCCCTATCGTCTGATCTTCAAGCGCCTTCTCCTGGTTGTGCGACCCACTTTTTCCGGAAAATAGGTTTAATAGTGAATTCTCACTGTTTAGCCTTTGCGACTTCGTTATGAGATATCCCATTATCAGATCCCCGAGCTCAAATAGCTGACCTTTGCGATTGCTCCATCCGCAGACGTTGCCTGTGCGTACTCCCACTTCTCTCTGCGCACTTCCCACACCTTTTTCGACAAACCCCAAACAGCCTAACGAGGTTTTTATCCCCAGAACGGCATATTCAGCGGCACGAACATCTCGAGTGTCGTCAAGCACTCCGACATCAAAAAGACTGCGGAGTGGCAGCTGCTGCTTGGCGCCCTTTCTCTCCCCGGCGTCTTCGTCGGCGCATGGCTCTGTAACAATATCGGACGGCGCTGGACCATGGTGGCCGGCTTCAGCGGCTATCTTTTTATCAGGCTCATCATCGGCTGCGCGTATGACAAGGTCACGAAGATCGTGCCGCTCTTGTACGTCCCCTTTTCCCCATATGCGCTCACCTGTATTACATGTACGAAACTAACGAGAAGGTTGCTTCGCATAGCGTTGTTCTTTATGGTAGGCACCCAACCATGTTTGCGGTTAGCTGTGTAATACAGAAGCTGACGCTTCCCTCTTGCACAGGCTTAATGCAGTCCTCCGGCAACGCCGGTAAGTCTCCATGATCCACCCACTTTGAACATGGCGCTCACTTTTGAATCGAACCCTTTCTCCAGGACCCGGGAACATGATCAGCCTCACCTCCAGCGAGTCCTTCGCCAGTACGTCTACCCCATCCATCCACTACCCACCCATCCTCCCACCTTTTCCCTCCCTCTCTTTCTCTCCCTTTCTGAACCACCCCCTCACTCGGCCCAGCGGCCGTCCGCGGCACTTGCTAGCTACGACATCTCCGCCACTGTGGGCAAAGCCGGCACTGGGATCGGGACGGAGGCTTCCTGACCGTGGAGCGCTCAACATGACCAACAACTCCGGTGTCGCGGTCCTACTTTAACGGTACAACAGCCAGTGCTCTGGAGACTGTGGCGAATGGTTAGGGAAGGGAAGCGAAGGCGATGAGAGGCTGGGCACCCGAGAACTAGGAAGAAAACGGGGCTGATACTGGTATCTGGGCCGTGTCGACCCAGGTTTCCGTAGTACGAATAACAACAAAGGGACAAGGCACGTCTTTGGGGTGTTGCGCCATTGCACGCATCGACGCAGCTTCAACGACAGCGGCCCGTTTCTGCCGTTCGGGAGACCTCGAGATATCTCACAAGCAGCGCATTTGAAAACTCGTTTGAAATTTTCTACATAAGAAGCTGTCACAGACAATCCTCGTCGTCCCCGGCAAACGGCCGGGAGCGAGCTCGCTCGTGATAAAGTCGCTCGTGCTCCACCCGGGGTCGATCATCGGCTGCTTTTACTCCCCGGACCCGGCCTCCAATTACTGCACGTACAACGCTGTCGTAAGCTCCCTACCGTCTTTGCGAGGCGTCTGAGAAGAAGCTGACGGTGATGTGGCGGGATGGGATGGAAAGACGGGGCCGAGGCGGAGGTGACGCCGGGACGCTTCCTGTGTTCACATTGGGTAGCAGGCCTGCTCGTCATGCCTCCCTGGGAGGCGTAGCCCTCTCATCCCACCAGACTCCTCGAGACCTCCTCTTTCCAGCTGGTCCAGCCGTTCTTCCACTTGACCATGGAAATCTCACGTTAGGTCTGGGGCAGGCAAATGGTAGCCGGCTTCTTCTGAATCTGCCAGCCATGCAGTCGCCCCGCCCCGCCAAACATGCAGTCGCCCCGCCCCGCCAAACATGCAGTCGCCCCGCCCCGCCAAATATGTCCGCCCCTTGCGCGTCGAGGTTCGGGCCTTGTATAAAAGAGCCGGCTGCACACCTCATTCTCCAGCAAGAAAGCAGCTTCTCACTCATTCTCTTCACTCTCTCGCAGTCCCTGGCATCAACACCCACCCCCGCCTTCACACAGCCAGCTCCGGCCCTCTATCATCATGCTGACTCGCATCCTCCTCCTCTCCACCGCGGCCTTCGCTCTCGTCAGTGCCAACCCGCACCAGGACAGGAACGAGGGGAAGCATCCCTCGGTGTGCGCGCGGTGCCCGGCAAAGGGCCCGCCGGGAACGACCTCGCTCGCTCAAGAGTCGCTCGTGCTCGACCCGGCGCCGATCATCGGCTGCGCTTACTCCCCGGACCCGACCTCCTTTTTCTGCACGTACAACGCTGTCGTAAGCTCCCTACTGTCTTTGCGAGGCGTCTGAGAAGAAGCTGACGATGATGTGGCGGGATGGGATGGAAAGACGGGGGCGAGGCTTGTGGAGAATGTTCTCTTCACGAATACGGAAGGCCTCTTCTTCAACGTTGAGGGCTGTCCGCGTAACGCGGACATCAGCAAGTGCCCGAAGTAGAGCGGGCAGGGGCATCAATGAAGACCGCATGATGCAACTTGCAGTCATTGTACATGTCATGTCAGTGCGTTGACGCTGAAGACTGTATTCTTTCCATGTCTGAGTGTTTGGCTAACATCGTCCGCTTGTTGTCTCTCAGTCTTCCCCTCCTGATCACTGTGTCAATCTCAACTTGAGATCATCTAATTATTTATCAAGCCCCCACTCTAATCACTGCCTGCTTCTCCACCTCTCTTGAACCCTCTTCAACCTTCGATTTTCCCACTCTGAATTGTCGTTCGGTTCATCCACATCGTCTTCAGTGTTCACTGTGTGTGCATTGAGCTCTGCAGTACAGCACTGAGCTCCCATACGGATCCTTCACTGCTACCATTCGTCTCACGATACTACCCCTACGGTCACAGTCCTCTCCCCTATCGTCTCACGATGCCACAGGTTCCGACCGTTTGCACCCAACCACACGAGCCTAGGCTCCCTTTGGGAGCAGGGAGTGGACCTAGTCGTCTCACGATGCAACCTACCTTAGGGAGCTTGTCACAGCTACAGCGAGCAGCCCCCCTCTGAGCTGCTCTGGTACTACAGTACCAACCCATGAATTGCAAGCTCTCGTATTGTTTTGCAGAAACTGTCTATACCAATTAGCATAACCTGGATGACTCAGGCTTGTACGTCACGTGCTGGTTCTTGTGTGACTCTGAGCTCAGTCTGTCTTGACTTTTCAGGTGGAAAGAAACTGTGCGAATGATACTGCACACATTGGATTTTTCCCTTCTGTTGCTGCACTTGCCCCGAGGCATGGACGATTGCCATTTGCAGTGCTAGAGTTCTGCTCAGAGTATGCGGAATTGTCCAAGAAAGGAAAACAAGTCCTAAGTTCTGGGAAGGGACCAAGGCACAAGACATCAGATACAAGACTGAAGGATATATAGCTTTTCATAACCAGGAAAGCTAACCAGTTCTGCAAGTTCGGGAAATATTCCCTGAAACGGCGTTATACAGCAACAGCTTTTGCTAGACTTGCGAGGCTCACCACTGACATGCGAAAGCAGCTTCCCTTCAACCAACAAGCTGGACCTCCGCATTGCCTCGATTAATTTGAAGAGCTTCTCAAAACTTAGGAAGAGTACTGCAATGACGCTGCTCAAACTCTAATGAGGTGTTGAGCCTGATCGAATCGTCGATCCACCGCAGTCATTTGAAGGCTGCTGGCATGCCCACGCTGGTTTGCTCGCATTGCATTTCAAACTGCCTTTCTACCGGCTCCATGTGTTTCCGGCCCCCCGCCTTTAGCTCTTTTTCCGAGGTCTATTCGTATTGCTATATTTTCAGTAAGTGTACCTACCGCCCCTGGTCTCCGACGCCGACCAACCCTTCCTGCCCGCTCAATCCACCATCTCCCTCCCACCGGCTGCACCCCCCTCGCTCGCACCATGCCGGTCCTTGCACAAACGAGGGAGTCTCACGCTTTCAAAGAGGACGAGAAGCATCATCCTCCTACCCGCTGGAGGGGTGTGGTGGGACGACTTGCGTCTCTGGGGGCGCGGAAGGGGCGGGCACGTGAAGGGAGACTCGACGTCGCTCGATGCTGGACCGGAGCTAGGCGAAGAGCAGGGGGCTGAGGCGGTGGATTTGGAGGTACCCCCAGAACAAGATGTGGATTGGCCGAAGTATCTATACGGGCTTTCGGAAAGCAGCTGCTGAACGGGGGGGTTCTGGGCAGAGCCTCTACAGCGTGCACCACGCTTTCAATGACGACGAAGCTTCGATCCACACGGCCCGACGAATCAGTCTATCTCCAAACAGCCGTTCATCCAGACCCTCTCCACCAACCTCCATCCACTGCCCGCTCCCCCATCAGCGCTCGCTTTCTTTGTCCTATAAGAGTCAGTCCGCCATCGGACGTCGGGCGTACTTGCTGCAGCTGAGACGACAGCTGGAAGTTCATCTTGCTCAGCCTGCGATCAGTACCTGGCGGGCACCCGCGCGACACTGAACCCCCCGTGTTCGCGCTAAAACTTGCGCGGCTTCTGTATGTGTCCTACCGAATGGTAGCCTCCTTAGTGCACACACCCGACGCATCCGCACACCTCCTCCCAGTCGCACTCAGCAAAAACAGCACAAAGCACACATTAACACGCTCGCAGCGTAGCATTTTGGGGGTGTGTAGGCAACGCGTAGGCAGGCAACATCGGCGGGCGGGGCGTAAGACGGGGGCGGGGCGTAATCGAGTGCGGTGGACGGGACGAACGTGAACAGGGGGACAGGAAAACGGGAGGGCAGGAGAGCGGATAACACAACAACAGACGGGCGGGAACGGACGGATGCGAAGAGTGGAGGAGGGGTATGTGGGGCGGTATCTGATCTGAGCGCGCGAAGACATGCGTGGAATGTAACGAGGGGAAATCGAATGGGAAAAAGGGGGAAAGCGAAAGGTCCGGCTGGGCCTGACGAGAGAAGAGAGAGAAGAGGTGTGGGGCAGGGGATGGGAGAGATCATCGATGTCCCTGCGCTTGAGCCTGCGCGTGCGCCTGAGCCTGCGCCTGCTGCTGGAACAAGAACGTCTGTCGCGCCACCCACCCGCATCCTTGTCAGCGCCGTGCCCTCCAAACAACCCCTCATGCGCGAATGCAAACGCACCTGCAGTCTCTGCCGCTGCGCCGGGTCCTGCATGAGCGCCTGGAGCTGGTCCATGCTGAGCCCGCCGGCCTGCTGTGGCGGCTGCTGGGGCTGCTGCTGGGGCATGCCAGCATACGGGGGCGGTGGCGGACGGCCAGGCATCATCCCCACGCCGACGCCCATGCCGACGCCCATGCCCATGCCCATTCCCATGTTCCCCATGCCAATGCCTGGCGGGAGGCCGTACGCCTGCTGCTGCTGCTGCTGCTGCTGCTGCTGCTGCTGTTGGGCGAACTGCTGCTGTTGGCCAAACTGCGGCTGGAGCTGGACGGGCTGCTGGGGCGGTGGTGGGGGTGGTGGTTGATGCCCCGCGAACTGCATCGGCATCTGCGGCATCTGCATGTGCGGGTGCGTGGGCATGGGCGGCTGGTGTGCGAGTGGGTGGGGCGCGAGGTGCTGCTGCGGTGGTGGTTGGGGGTGGAGTTGTTGGGGCTGAGGTTGGGGCTGCGGGGCGGTGAGGGTGGGGAGCGGTTGGTTGATGTACACTATCGCGACGAGACGCGGGGACGGCGCGGCGCCGGAGGCGGCGGCGCCCGCGTTGGACGCGACGAACATGACCATGCCGTGTTCGCCGCTGGGTCCAAACTTGACCAGTGCGACCTAGATCCTCCGCCTTACCTCAGTTCCACACCCTACCAGACACCGAACGTGGAAGTGGAAGAGGGGGAATGGGGAGGACGCACCGTCTTCTTCCCATCCAAATTCCGCGCCAAGCTATCATACAGCGCCTGGTTCTGCGCGCCGGCGCCCTGGACGGCGACGAACGCGACGGCGGGCGCGCCCGCGGCCTGGCTGTGCTCGCGGAGCTGGGCCATGTTGTTCGGCATGACGGACGTGATCTGGAGCTTGGCCGGCCAGAGGGAGGCGATGCGATCGCTGCGTTCCCATTCCGCCCCATTTCCAGATCCCGTCAGCTTCAGCTCCCGGGTGGGGAGTATATGAGGGGGAGAGGGGGGAAGCTGGTGAGGGGGTAGGACTGGGACGGCTTGCTCTTAGAACACACAGGGCTCTCTCTTCATTCTTTCTGGGGTTAATATGTACCGGGTAGAAGGATGCTGCGCTTTGCCCTTGCTGTTGATGTAACTCGGATACTTCTGTTGTAGACGTCCCTTTCCACATACTGTAGTGCTGGACGATGCGGAGCCGGGTTAGACCCGACCATAGATTTCGCTGTGTTCACCCGGATCGTTCGGGATGCTTGGAACTTCGTGATGAACAAGGCGGGGTTGCAAGTCGAGCGCTGTTCGTGGTTGCCAGACCAACAGACTGCGCGGCCCGTAGCGAAATCATCGGCCGTCCCGGGGAAGGAACGGTCTCTCGCTTCCTGCTGCATGATCCAATCGTTAAACCTGTGCACTATGACTTGAGACACGGCTTGTGGTAGGTAGTACCGTTCGTCGTCTCCAGCGTATACGTAGTTTCTGAAGAGTCGCCCCGGGGCCTGCTCTTGTAACCACGATTTACTTTGGCATATATTTATTTCTGTTGAAGTCGTGTATGGAGCTAAACTGAGAATATCTGGATGCGACATGTTAAACTGCATGCGCATAAGGTGAAGTAAGGTGTCTGCGTAGTCGGTTGGCTGTTGAAATGCACTGTTTCACATTGGTGACATCGCCCAGTAGAGTTTGAGGTACCTTTGCCAGACTAGACCTCCACGTCCCAACCGAGCCGATAAGAACAGATAGAGGTGTAAGTAACGCTTTGCAGTAGGCGGTGCAGAGGCGGTCAGCAAGCATGCCAAGCATTGGCAGGCTCAGCGACCGACACAGCTGAACGCAGCAAGTTACCGATTGTTGGGAAAAACGGGAGTAGCATGATGCATGGTTCTAGTTTCACTTTAATTCCTGCAGTCTGTGCAGGTTAGGTGAGCGAGCACAGCCTTGGGCGTTGCACAGCATGTCAGCCGCTGTCGCGAGTCTTCTGCCGCTGGCAAGACCTTGGACGCGGATGGCGACTTGCTTCTTTCCTCTTGATCCCTCACTCAAAGCTCAATAACGCCCTTTGAACATCGCTCAACTCCAACGGGCCTCCTCGGCAAATAAATTAATTGAATCGCAATTTCACCCCCCCCCCCCC
>JTLS01000750.1:0-14216 GCA_000826855.1 Basidioascus undulatus
TGGGGGAGGGACGGAGGCGGTGGCATCGAGGGGGGAGGAGAGGAGGACGAGCTGCAGGGCCCAAAGAAGTCAGCCTTCTGCAAGACACGGCCGCGTGAAAGTGGGAAGTGGCTTACGGAAAGACGGAGCAGAGTAGGGGTTCGCATTCGACCGGCCGCCGCCTGAGTAAAGGCTCGCCGGCGGCGGCATGTACGGGTTGCTGCCGCCGCGCGGCGGGCCGAAGAGGCCGGGCACGTAGTCGTCGAGCTTGATGAGTTGGTTGTTGCTGAGGGGTTCGAACACATTTGTCAGCGAGGGAGCCGCGAATGCAGTTGCGTGGGGAGGCAGAAAAAACGCACTGTCGGCGCATACACATGTCCCTGTCGACGGTGATGATCCTGTTGGCGGCATGGAGCTCTACGCGGACCTGCCCGCCATTCGTGCCCTTGATGATGCCGATCATGCCCTTGTGCGTGCCGCGGATGATCTGGACGGGCGCGTTCTCGAGCCGGTCGCGCTCGCCGCCGCGGCCCATCATCGACGAGCCGACCATGCCGCCGCGCTCGGCGTTCGGGTTCAGCGGCGCGAGCGCGGGGTTCATCCGGCTCAGGTCCGGCCCCGCCGCGCTGGCGCCGTTGCCGAGCGCCTTGGGCGCGACGGACGCGAGCGAGCGCGCGCGCGTGACGAACACGCCGCCGTTCTCGGAGATCTCGCGGTTGTGGAGGAAGGCGAACTGCGAGCGGTAGATGTGCAGGACTTGGCCTTTCCGACCCTGAGGCAGCGCAGCAAACGCGGTCAGTCATAACGCAGGGAGACGGTTGCCGGACAGCGATGGAACGCACCTCGCCCTCGATCTCCTTCACCATGTCCCCAATGCGCATCTCGTGGCCCGTAGAGTCCGTAGCGACGGCACGGCGCGAGTCCCGGCGCATGCTGATCTGCCGCGGCCCGACGACGCGAACAGAGCCATTCTGGTCGAGCACGCGGAAGGTGTTGTGCTCGGTCTTGAAGATAACACCCGCCGTCTGCTGGCTGTGATTTGGCAGTACACTGTCAGCTGAGCAAGGCAGTGAAGGAGAATTGAACCCACTCGAGTTGGACAAGGTCGTGCAGCTCGTAGTCGCCCACAGTGTTCGTGCTCGCGCCAATCTCAGCCGCCTCGCGGACGTCCTTCGCAAACACGGTAACCTGCGAAGCGCCACGCAATAAGTGAGCACGCGTCTCCCGGGACTCGAGCTGCCGAACGAACACACCTCGGTTTGAGACAAGTCGGACATGAGCGTGACGGTATTGCCGTCGGTCGCGACGACCAGACCCGTCTCGTCGACGTTCTTGCCGGCCATGACCTTGACGTGGGCGCCCGGCTTGAAGCGCTTCCGGATGCTCCGTGCCTGGACCTCGACGAGCTGCTCGTCGAGGTCGGTCGCTTCGAGGCGGGCGCGGATGGTGACGACGTCGCCGCGGATGGTCTCGACGGTGCCGTCGATGCCTGCCTGCTCGCCCTCGAAGACCTCGACGTGGTCGCCGGGCTGGAGAACGGCGGTGGAGGCCTTGCGGGACGCCTCGGCGATGACGCTGAGGTCGAACTCGGTCGCGTTCGGCATGCCCGTCCCGTCGCGGTCGCCGCCCGTGAAGCGGGTGATCTCGTCGAGGGTCGGGTTGACGTCCTCGGTCTGCAGCCCTGAGATCTTGATGTCCTTCTCAATGAAGCCGTCCTTGAACGTGTCGCCCTGGAAGACGTAGCTGTTGCCGCGCTTGACGCTGCTCCGCGCGCCGTACACCTTGATCACGTCCGCGTGCGAGTACAGCCGCTGCGGCGGGCGGAACGCGATCGCCTGGCTCGACCCGCCGGCGGCGCCTGCGCCCTTCTTCCGCTTCTTGCCGTCCGAGCCCGTGAACGTGTTGTCGTCCTTCGGGTTGAGGTCGATGCGCGGGACGAACTTGACTCCAGCGATGTCGCCGTTCTCTGTGACGTCCATGACCTGCGCGAGGTCGCCCGCGTACTTCCCGCGCTTGATGCGTACCCACGTGCCGGGGACGAGCTCGACCGTCTGCTTCTTGATCTTGAGCAGGTCCGCCATCTCGTCGATCGGCACGAGGACAAAGCCGCGCGAGGGGTACACGCCGACGAGGCCGTTGATCGCGTTCGTGACGTGCGCCTGCGAGCGCGCCTCGATGTAGATCATGCCCGAGAGCGAGTCGCGGCAGAAGGCGGAGATGAAGTCGAGCGGCTTGGAGGTGTACTCGACGTCGAGGAACTTGCGCATCAGCGAGAAGACGAGGTCGCGCTCGCGGCCAGGCTACACCATCCCATCAGTCCACCAGCGTCAGCACCATGTCCACAGGTCCTGCAAGATCCGCCTTCTTGATCGGATCGCCAGCCCATTGCCCCACTCCCGCCCTCCACAGCCCCAGCCCAAGAAGTCAAGTCACTGACCTTGCACCGCACGCCCCAAATGTTGGCGTCGTTCACACTGGGCATGAGCAGCCGCTGAGGGATCTGGTCGACGTCGCCCTGGTAGCGCATGCCCATGCGGCCGTAGCGCTCCTTGAGCTCCTCGGCGACCTTCTCCGCGTCGCGGTCCTCCATCTCGCGGTGGCGGCGGTCGAGGCGCGTGTGCTCGTTCCGCCCCGCGCGCCCGATCGGCTCGTCCATCTCGGGACGGTCCTCAATGAAGCCCTCCGCTGTGGGAGAGAAAGCGTGCGGGTCAGTGGCAGTGGGCGGGATGGGATGGGGAGGGTGAAAGACGCACCGTCTCGCCCGAGCTCCTCCTCGTCCTCCTCCATCTCCTCATCCTCATCGTCGACCTAGGAGGGTTGACAGAGGGATGAGCGAACAGCCTAAGCGGTGATAGTAAGATGGCACAGCGTACCTCGGCTTCGACATCGAGGAAGCGGTTCCGCTTGTTCTTGCGACGGCGCTTCCGTCCCGCCCGTCCATCGTCTTCGTCTTCGTCTTCCTCGTCCTCCTCATCGTCCTCCTCATCCTCATCTTCCTCCTCGTCCTCTTCCTCTTCATCCTCGCCTCCTCTCACGCCATCCTCCTGGACGCGCTCGTCCTCGCTGCCCTCGTCCTCCTGAAGGAATGGAAGCCGGTATCAAAGACAGGCGGAGACGAGGTGGCGAGGGATGGGAGAGGGTGGCGGAGGGTTCAAAGAGCATGCAAAGAAGGCCCGAATGTCAGATAGAGCATAAGCAGTAAGAAGTAAGGGATGTGGCGGACGTCTCTGGGCCGCCTGGGAGCGGGCGCGGTCTGAGGCTCGTCCGAGTCCGAGTCCGAGTCGTACGGGTCGCGCTTCGGGGAGCGCTCAACAGGCGAGCTCGACATGGCGGGTGCCGCTCAGCTAGAAAATGTGTAAGAATGCGCCGGCTAGAGATGAAAGGACGAGCGTGCGAGTGGTTGAAAGCCAAAGTGCGAATTCCGGGCAACGCGCCCAAGTGCCTCGCTCACGCACTGTCGGTGTTTACCGCCTAATCGCCGACGGACCTTGAATTCAGGATTCTTCTGTCAAGCGCAAGGCCCAGTCAAAGTTGCTTCGCCTGGCAAGAGCACTCTCCCTTTTACCGTCCGACCCTCCGGCAAACGACTTCGCGATGGCGAGTAGCTCTTTCGCTGGCTTCGGCGACCAGACACCCGCCGCTGCTGTACACAGCCCCGCCGTGCTGCCCGCTCGCTCGCTCGCGCTAGCGGCGCACATTTCGAGCGGGTGCTGGGACGGCGGCGGCGGGTGGTCGTGCGTCTTCTTCGGGGGTGAATGTGCTGACCCTCCCCCCCTTCTCCCATTTTCGCCCTGTTCGTGATCTGTAGGCTCCTACCGACAAGAAGGTGCGTTGGCGGCATGCTGTTGCGGTTATACCGCGAGTCCGGGGCGAATGCTGATCTTCGCTTTGCTCCCGCGCCCTCCAGACCAAGACGCCCAAGACGCGCTCGGCTATCTCCGATGTCGTGACCCGCGAGTACACCATCAACCTCCACAAGAGGGTCCACGGCCGGTGCGTCCCTTTCCAGCGAGTGTAGCGCTGGCGAAGGCAATCGTGCTTACCCCTGCCCGCCGCAACAGCTCCTTCAAGAAGCGCTCGCCCTGGGCTGTCAAGTCCATCGTCGAGTTTGCCGAGAAGGCGATGGGGACCAGGGACGTCCGTCTCGACCCCAAGCTCAACCAGCAGGTGTGGTCGCGCGGCATCCGCAACCCGCCCCGCCGCATCCGCATCCGTCTCGAGCGTGCGTCCCCCGTTTCTTCTCCCCCCCTTTCCCTCTCCCCCCTCCTCTCTTTCCGGCTGCGTTGCGGGGCTGGGGCTAGGCTAGGCTAGGCGGGAGGGAGTGCGACAGGACGGTCACAGTGTAGCAGTGGTGCGCGACGGAGAACCCCAACCCTCTGGAGGACACGCACCCTCTTCGCGGGCCTTGGTGCCTTCTCTCTCTCTTCCACTATCCCTACAGAGCGACTCGCGTCGTGCCTCCCCCACGCCTGAAACGCAGTCGGCTCTGCCGTTCGTGAGAACGTGCGCGGCTGACGTGGTCACCCCATGGATGATGCTGCTTTCAGGGAAGCGCAACGACGCCGAGGACGCCAAGGTCTGTCTCTTCTTCCTTTTCCCCTGCTGTCTTCTCTACCGACCGTTTGCTAACGTTCGCCGCTTTCCTCGCCTACAGGAGAAGCTCTACACCTACGCTTCCTACGTCCCCGTTGTCGACTTCAAGGGTCTCGAGACCACCGTCGTCGACGTGCGTATTCCCTCCTGCTCTTCGTCGTCCCGACGCTGTGAGCTGACTTGGTGGGACAATGCAGGTCGAGTAAGCTTTCCGAGCTTCCGTTACGACGCTGTCTTGTCTCTCCTGCGCGTGGTTTGTTAGGCCGTATGCATCATGTACACTACGATGCCATCAATGCTTTCGAGGGTCTGTTCGCGTCTGCTCAAAGTGCACCACGTCGGGCTCATGAAAGAAGTTGCATCTCGAGCAAGTTTCTGAAAGCAGAGCAGTCAGTTTTGACTTCCGGCCCGCGATGCGCGGCGGGGGAAGGGATGATGGATCGACCGCCGCTGTCATCTGGTTCCGGCGCTGTCCAAGCAAGCACTCCTTGCTGCTGCGTCTACCCTCTACCATCTCGTTCTCAAAGACTACCTTGGAAGGCCTCCGTTGCCGTTGACTTGTACACCGACCTGCTTCACAGACTGAGCCAGCAGCAGACGGCAGGCTGGAGGGTGCTCGTCGGTGCGGAGGGCACGGAGTCGTCAGCCCTTCGAGCCTCCAGTCTCCCTACGCGCGCATTCCCGTTCCTCCTCATTCACTCCAACATGATGGACGACATTAACAGATACCATTCTCACATTTTCGAGCATCAAATTTCTCTCTTCTGCGGCGAAGACGACTGCCCCGCGCTGACTAATCGCTTCACAACGATGTCGCGATTCCTCGTGCAAACGACCCGTTCGACGCTCGCAGCGCCTGCGCACGTTCTTCTCACCAACAGCTCACAGCTCATTTGCTTGCATTCCCTTTCCCTCCTCCCACCTATCCTCTCATTTCCTACCCTCCACCCCACCCACGATGTGCCCCATCTCCAACGACTCCAATGGCAACGGCGCCTCTGCAGCTGCGCATGAGCTCGTGCGCTCCTCCGACCCGGTGCACCCCGCCAACCTTATCGGCGAGATCTGCCGTGGTATGTACAACTTGGGGTGGGTGACGGGCACGGGTGGGGGGATCTCCATAAGACAGGGGTGGGTCTTCCGCTTATATAAAAGGTTTCTGTGGTGGGGGAGGAGCTGATTGGGAGAGAGGTCGGCAGGGACCAGGTGTGGATTGCGCCGAGCGGTGAGTGCTTGTAGTGGGTGCGGGGGGGGTGGGGATGCTGAAGGTTTGTGAGGTCGGGGGGATGGGGGAACAGGTGTCCAGAAGGAGCGGATCAAGCCGGAGGACATCTTTGTGCTCACGCTTAAGGACCGGACGCTGCTGCGCCAGCCGGGGAGGGGGCTGAAAGAGTCGGCTTGGTGCGTTTACTTCCTTTTTTCAGCTGTGCTTGTCCTTTAGGTGGACGGGGAATGCTGATGGGAATCTGGGGGAGGACAGCACCCCGCTGTTTTACAATGCGTACACCCTCCGTAACGCAGGGAGCTGCATTCACTCGCACTCGCAGAACGTTGGTGCGTCTCCCCCCCCTCCCCCCCACGCCCAGCTTCACGCTTCGATCCTCACTCACTGACGTGAATGGGTGGTGCGGCAGTGATGGTTTCCATGCTGTGGGGGAAGGAGTTCTCGAGTTCGTTTCCTTCATCTCATTGGGTCAGGTCGACCAAGCACAATGCGTTGACAGCCCGTGTGAGCGTAGTCTCCCACCAGGAGATGATCAAGGGCGTGCGCATCGGGGGCGTGGGCAAGGCGCTCAGCTACCTTGACACGCTGCGCGTGCCTATCATCGAGAACACGCCGGACGAGGAGGACCTGACGGATGGGATGGCGGAGGTGCGTGAGCTCATGCTCTTCCAAAACCCGACGAGCTTTCTTTTTGGCTGATGGATGACGGGCGCGGCAGGCGATGAGCAAGTACCCTGATGCGCCGGCGGTCATTGTGAGGCGACATGGGATCTATGTGTGGGGTGAGTTTGTGTCTGGGGGGGAGTGTATGAGGACGCGCTGATGAAAGAGGAGGCGGATAGGCGAGACGTGGGAGAAGGCGAAGACGCAGATCGAAGTACGTCTCTCCTCCGTTTATCCATCTCTGCGCCCGCTTACACGAACCTCTCGCAGTGCCTCGACTACCTCTGCGAACTGGCTGTGTACGAGGCTGTTTCCCCGCTGCACGGGGAGAGCATGGCTGACTGGGCTGATGGGGTGGAAACAGGAAGATGCGCCTTGCGGGGCTGCGCACTGTTATGGATGAGGGGGAGGTTATCGTCCCTGGATACTGAGATGACTGATTGGAAAGGTGTAGAGGTGTCGAGCGGCTACATTGATTCTTGATGACACGATGCGTGTGCTCAGGATGTGTGCGACGGCGAGTGTCAGGCAGGCAGAAGTACGCATGCTCGTGGCCAGTAGTGTCCGCCCACAACAGCTCAATGGAAGTCCCATTGCATCAGCCGCTAGTCTGCCCAAGTTCTAGAAAGTTTTCATGCAGCATGCGTCGAAGATCAGTGCTTCTAAATCAGGGCACAGCGGCGATAACGCATCCGATTCGACCGCTGATCTCATTTTGATCACGTCCCTTCGAGGCAGTCACGCGTCTTTCTTTCAAGCGGCAACTTCTTCCTTCCTGCCTTTACCGCCGTTTCACAGTCCACCCACCCTATGCCGCTTTTCTCAACGGACGATATCCCCGACGCTGCTGCTGAGTCGCGCGCGGAAATGCACGAAGGCGGCAGTGGGGTGACCACGCCTGGCACGGAGTCGGACACGACGCCGGAGGGGTTCGAGTCGATCCACTCCCCCCCCATCCCCATGCCCCGCGGCCGCTCGCGCGACGCGTATGAAGATCCCGAGGGCCCGTTCTTCTCCCACAAAGAGCACAGGACTATGCATGAGGTCCGTCGCCGCCCATCCTCACCCGCGCCGTCTTCCTGGGGCTGAGTGATCGAAACGCCGGTTGGGTGTTGCCGGGGGGATGATGATGTACAGGCGGATGGAAAGTACCTCTCGCACCACCACTCCGAGCTGGGGAGCTCGTACGTCTCCTCCGCGTCGATGCATTCCGCGCCGAGCGAGCACGCGTCCAGCCCCGTCGAGTCATCGGCGATGCGGGCGGGCCGCCGCCCGTCCATTGCGCCCTTCACGCCTGCGAGCCCGAAGCCCGCGGGGGCGTCGCAGGAGCGGGAGCGAGAGCAGGGCGGGGAGGAGGATAAGTTCGCGAAGGAGTTTGAGGGACTGAAGGTCAATGGGCAGCTCCCTGCAGGCGCGGTGGAGTACACGGGCGATGAGGAGGCGGCGCAGGGTCATGGGACGGCTATACCGCCTCTCAGTAAGTGCACGCTGTGCATCGAGCTAGGCTTCGGGACTGACGAGGAGGTCCATGCCTCCAGGCGAGGAGATCACCGCTGAGCTGCGAGCGCTGTACAAGTCGTTCCAGAATTGCCTGGACCTGCGCGACAAGTGCGTGCTCTGGATGCTCTCCCTTCAAACACGCGCTCACTGACCCCCGTCCACCTCCCGCAGGTACATGAGCGTCTCTGCCCAGCGGATGGAGGACGACCCGCGGAACTACGACGGGTCCTTCCACCCGGCGCGCGAGCCCGGCTCCGACGCCCCCTTGCACAAGCCGTGGCGCGTGTACCCTCCCCCGCCCAAGCCGTTCTGGTACCGCCAGGGCGAGCTGGGCGGCACGGAGCTCCCGCAGGAGCCGCCGCGCGAGGGCAAGACCGAATTCAAATGGGAGGACGCGGGCGAGATGCCCGGCGCGCACCAGTGGGACTTCGAGATGGACGATAAGGGCGTGTATCAGGTTTACTCTGGCGGGAAAGGTGCGTGCGATGGTTGGGGTGGGGTGGGAGAGGGTTGGTTGGCTGACGGGGTGGAGGATGCGTAGAGGAAAAGAAGCAGCTCTTCAATATCCCGTCGATTCGCGACTACTTCATGGACCTCGATTATATTCTTTCCGTCATCTCGGATGGACCGGCGAAGAGCTTCGCATTTCGCCGCCTCAAGTACCTACAGAGCAAGTGGGAGATGTACACGCTTCTCAACGAGTACCAGGAGCTCGCAGACATGAAGGTGGGTAGCTGCGCGCTGATGGCTGACGTACCGTTTTGTAGTGCTGACACGAAGCGGATTTGATTTACAGCGCGTTCCTCACCGGTATGTCTGATTGCAACCCTTAACCGAAGAAATGCGCAAGAGCTCATGCCGCGACGTACAGTGACTTCTACAACGTACGCAAGGTGGACACGCACATTCACCACTCTGCCTGCTTCAATCAGGTCCGTCTCCCATCGCCTTCTTCCTTCACGTCCTGCGACATTGCTGACAGCGATCGCTACAGAAACACTTGCTGCGCTTCATCAAGTACAAGCTCCGCAAGCACCCCGACGTGCGGACTGCACCAAAGGATGCTGAAACGCCTCCGCTGACGATGACTTGCGGGTGCAGGACGTCGTGATCCACCGTGACGGCAAGGACCTGACACTCAAGGAAGTGTTCGAGTCGCTCAACCTCACGGCGTACGACCTCTCTATCGACACGCTCGACATGCACGCGCACCAAGACTCGTTCCACCGCTTCGACAAGTTCAAGTGCGTCTTCCATTTTCTATTTACGCAGTCGTGTTTGACGTGCGTCTCCTCCGAGCAGCTTGAAGTACAACCCTAGTGCGTCTGGAGTAGTCGCTCGCAGTCAGTCTCCACCTTTGCTTATGTTCGTCCGCAGTCGGCGAGTCTCGCTTGCGCGAGGTCTTCCTCAAGACCGACAACTTCATCGAAGGGCGGTATCTTGCGGAGATCACGAAGGGTGCGCTCGCTTTGTTCCAGCAACAGTGTGCGCGTGTCTCACCTAGCTTCCCTGGGTTGCAGAGGTCATGAGCGATATCGAGGACAGCAAATACCAGGCGAGCGAGTGGCGCATCAGCATCTATGGCCGGTGCGGAACTCTTCTTACTCCTATCGAAATTTACGCTAACGTGGCTTCGTGCAGCTCGACCTCTGAGTGGGACAAGCTCGCCAAGTGGGTCATCAACAACAAACTCTTCTCGGACAACATCCGCTGGCTCGTCCAGATCCCGCGCCTCTACCACGTCTACAAGGGCGCCGGCCTGGTCGAGAACTTCGAGGACATCGTCCGCAGTATGTCTTCTCGCCGCATCCAGAGCTCTACGGCAGACTCTGATCGTGAAGAGCCGTGGAGACATCTTCCTCCCCCTGTTCGAGGTGACCAAGGACCCGAGCTCCCACCCCGAGCTGCACGTCTTCCTCCAGCGCGTCATCGGCTTCGACAGCGTCGACGATGAGTCCAAGGCGGAGAGGCGGCTGTACCGCAAGTTCCCCTAGTGAGTCTCGAGTGGTGCCGGTGTTGCGCAACTGCCGCTGATCGATGGTCCCGGCAGCCCTCGCGTGTGGGACACGAAGCAGAACCCGCCCTACAGCTACTGGTCCGTGGTTCTTTTCACTTTCTTGTTCGGCCACTCTGATCCGGCGCCTGTAGGATCTACTACATGTACGCCAACATGGCGTCCCTCAACTCGTGGCGGCGCGAGCGTGGCTTCAGTACGTCGTGACTCTTGGTGTCGTCGTGCTCGTCGCTCACCGCTCTCATACCTTCCTCAGACACCTTCGTTCTCCGTCCGCACGCCGGCGAAGCCGGCGACACGGACCACCTGACCTCGGCGTTCCTCACCTCGCACTCCATCTCGCACGGCATCCTTCTCCGCAAGGTGCCCGCGCTCCACTACCTCTACTACCTCAAGCAGATCGGCATCTCGATGTCGCCGCTCAGCAACAACGCCCTCTTCCTCACCTACGAGCGCAACCCCTTCCCCGACTTCTTCCGCACGGGCTTGAACGTCTCCTTGTCGACGGACGACCCGCTCATGCTTGCGTTCACTAAGGTGAGTCGCTTGAGAGCGTCTGGTGGGGAGATGTGTTCTTACATGCGGTGTGGGCGTTCAGGAACCGCTGCTCGAGGAGTACAGCGTTGCTGCTCAGGTATGTGCCACATTCAAGAGTAGAACGCCCGACCGAGGCTTTGGCTAAACTTTCATATGCTACGTTATAGATCTACAAGCTCTCGCCGGCGGACATGTGCGAGCTTGCACGGAACTCCGTCTTGCAGAGCGGGTTCGAGATGGAGATCAAGCGGCACTGGTCGTCAGTTCTTTCTTCCTTTCCGGGACATGCCACTGACCGGAATTCGTGCAGGCTCGGGCAGAGGTTCTATCTTCCCGGTCCCGCTGGCAACGACATTCACAAGGTACGACTGCTTTCACATGGGGTCGTTATGTTAAGTTACTCACCTCGCATTGTTTCCTCAGACGAACGTCCCCAACATCCGCCTCGCCTTCCGCTGGGAAACGCTGCAGCAGGAGCTCGCCCTCATCGGCGCTGCCGCGCCCCAACCTCTCATCACCGCCACCCCTCGTCTGAAGCCGTCCCAGAACATGGCGCCTCCTCCGCTCAGCTCGGCAAACGTCGCGCACCGCCCCCCGAATGCCTTCGGCTCAGGCCAGCACTCGAACCAGGAGCTCGGGGCCGCTGCTGCAGCTGGTGCGGGTGGCGTTGGATTTGGGATGCCGGACGTGACTCCTGGCGCGCATCAACCGCCGCTGGGTCTCGTCAGCAGGAGGCGCAGCCCGAGCGTTCTTGCTTCGGGGCCGGTCACGCCTATGGTCGACGGGGACACGCAGGGCAAGTAAGGGTTTGGACTTATAGATGCATGCTCTGCTCGCGAGACTCTTCGCACTACGTTTGCCTGTCTTTTGCTCGTCTGTGCGACGTACCGCGCAAGTGGCAAGTGAGCAGTTGCGGCACATGCTCGTCCGACTCTTGTATTCACATGGGTAAGACCCTTGGAGCGCCTTGCCACTACGGCCATGTGAACGGCGGAAAGCAGATGGAGCAAACGAAGTCTGGTCGCAACGAGCATTCCGGTGTGATTTTTTTGGGGGAGGGCATGATTTTCTTTGGCATGAAATTCGCTAAAGTGTCCCGCACTCCAGGCGATGGAATGATCTGGATTTCAAGAATAATGGAGAAGTACTGCATTCCGCATGACGAGCTTTGCGCGGAGATGATATTTATCAAGAGACCGTGAGTATTGATCGATGAATACCGTTCAGACAAAGAATGCTGAACTGATCTCCCATTATTGTCAGATGGTATGGCAAGATCATGTTTCTCTATGTGCGCATCTCTTCAATTGTTACATAAAAGCACCTTTTGCGAGCTGATCGTCATTGTGCTTCTTGCAGGAGGGAGAATTAGGTGAGCAAGGGACTGAACATGACTAGCTCCCCTTATCATGAAGATTAGCCGTTTGGAAATTACTGTGATCGAGCAGTCCGCCAAGTTTCTATCGAACTACGCGGAGGCTCGCTTGAAGCGCATTTGCGTTTCAAGACAGCGGTGAAGGAACGGGTCGCGGAGCTTATGGCGAGTTACCTGTAGAGCCGCACATCATCCGTTGACGACTTGAAGATGTAATGCATTGGAAACTAAGCTACTGTGGACCTCTGTTGTTGAATTCGTGGCCTGGGAGCACGCAGTCTTGCAGAAAAGTTATGCATTGCTGGCCCATTGCGCCCGCGCGCTCCCAATGCTCGTTTTTGTTCGGCAATCTCACCACGGCAACGAAATGTGGCGACCAATAGTATTTGGCCCACTAGTGAGCTAGACTTTCACGTGCTGAGCAGATGTGAGGGCCAGTCCAACATGCTGCGGCTCCTGCATCGTCTCCCTCTGAGCCGGACGCACCGCAAGACGCTGGATGGCGAGCTGTCCGTCAGAGATCGGCAGGGTCTTGAATCTGTGCCAGAACCCCGTCAGAACAAAAGTGATCAAATGGATTGTTCATTTCCTTGCAGATAAACGCCACTCACAAGTCATTGCTCAAATTTGTCGAGCACAGTCACGCCCTTTCATTCTCCACTCTCCCCGGGGGCTTTGCATAATACCTTTCAAGTCCAAGGAAATACGGAATGAAACCTTCCAAGGTCTTTACTGACGGTTCGCACCATAGTGCAAGAGCCAAGGCGGGGTGCGACAACAGGTGCACGTATGCGGTCGCGCTGTGTGCTGCAGCGGCAGGGGATTTCGGAGGTGGTGTTTGGGCATTTGGGAGGAGTTCTCCTGGACGCCCGTCGTAATAAGGGTTTAAATTACAGTGGTCTGGAGCTCGAATGGTCAACGGGGGCAATACTGGGATGGTCGGGGTTGGATTCGAGCTGGGGCGGGTTCTTGGGCATGGCAGGTGGGGTCCGAATGGCTAGAGCTTAGCTAACAGGATGTGTCTGGTAATTTTTGCGTCGTGTAGGTAGCAGTGGACTGCGTGTCGGTGAATGCGGCGGTTGTTGTCTGATATGGTGAGCAGCCTAGAAGGGTGCATTCCGACAATATGAGCCTTGAAACAACAACTAAGGCCTGTGATATGGGCACCCCAAAAGGGCTTACCGAATTGTTTACACACTTCGCATTTGCTGTCCACCTGTCCCGTGCAGTCCTGCTTCTCCGCTGCGGCAAGCAGCCCAGTTCCCCTGCGTACTCCGGTGTACTCCTCCCCGTGCTGAAAGATACGGGAACCCCGCACCCCCGACGCTGGATCTCCTCGGAAAGAAATTCCTCGTCACAGGTTGCTCTCAAGAAAGCGCACGTCTGGGAGAGCGTGACGGCGTCAGAGAGGGAGAGGGCGTTGCGGAAGCGGAAGAGGAGCTCGCAGTGAAGTCAATCGATAAGATTTGATGCCATCGTGGTATGCATTAATAATAAATTCGAAGAGATGGCATGGAGAGGTGTAGGTGAAGGAAGGAACGGAAGAGCGAAGGGACGGGAGCGGCAGCGGGAACAATTGCAACAACTCGGTAACGGATCAGCCTGACGCCGTACTCCCTGGCTAGCGTCACCCCGGAAACTAATGCTCGAGTGATTTGAGAAGGAAGAGTAACGGTTTTGCCCGTGAGGAAGACGCGACCAACGCTTTCGAAGGGAAGCCGACAGGCATTCACTTTGCAGTGCAGTGCCGGCCGCCTTCGTCCGCCCAGAAGCAGTGAAGTTGGAAGACGTGAAGCAGTATTAAGAGTTTCTTTTTCTAAGAAGGCTGCTCTGTATCTCAATGAGTAAAGCTGGATAGCATAATTAAGCTTGGGAAGATCTGGTTGACTGTGAAGGCGTGGGCCTGCCTGTCGGCTCACGGAGCCGCTTTCGCTCCTTACGACCTATGAACCTAGGGTCTTCGAACCAAACAACTCTGCCTATAAACTCTGCATATACTGTTTGATAATGGGTGCCCAGAGTTTTGCTGAGGTGGACTGCAGGTAGGGACCGCGCTGAGATACGTCCGTCCGCAGTCAGGACTAACCCTTCGGAGGGCCAAGGCCGGACCTGATTGTTTCCTAGTCAAACAAGAAGGCCTCGGTGACCGGTCACCTGCAGTGTCCACCGGACAATGGAAACAGACTGCAAGCGTTGCAAGCCGTTGCAAGCGAAGCCCAAACGGCCTCTATCTCGCTCAGCTCACGCGGCTGTTCAGTGCGCCTCCCACAGCATGACCTCCCTTCGTGCTCCTTTGCTTGTTCCTCATCCTCTCTGGCCTTTTGGCTTAG
>JTLS01000751.1:0-14204 GCA_000826855.1 Basidioascus undulatus
GAGACGGGATATCATGCCCCCTTATCCCCCCTTCTCTCCTCCCCTCTTGTTTCACTTTCCCAACTGCAATCGCAGGTGGTGCGATCCTTGGCGCGCTCCCTGCGTTCTTCGGTGTCAAAGAGCCAATAGTGGTCCTTACTCTCGGTGTAAAACTCACCAACTCTACAACCGTCACCTGCCCCGCTGGGAGGAGCACGACCACGTACAAGTATAATTGCGGGGGGATAAAGGTCGAGCGTGGCAAGATCGCCGGCTGGGTCATGGGCGTGCTGCTAGGCAGTTCTGGGGGCGCGCTCGGCTGGGCGGCCCTGAACGGGACCAAGAAGCAACGGTAGAATGCAGATGGACGCCGGGCATGCTGTTGTCTCAGGCGCGGTGGGATCTGCTATCGCTGTTGGGTTCTGCGTGGCTCTCACGTTGTTGACTTCAGTTGCGGTGTCAATGACTGCGGATTTGGAGCCGGCCGAGAGGACTTCTGCGTGATGCAACCTTAAGCACAGAAGGGATATGCAAAGATCTTCCATTTTTTAACAGTCCAGCTGTTAGTCTGGCACGTTTAGATCAGGACGGTGGTGCTTAAAGGTTGCAGACTGCAGTGAGCCTACGCAACGGGCTGATTCAGACCTACACAGCTGTTAAGCTGCGAGCCCTCCAGCGGAGCGAGTGTAATGGGGAATTTCCTGAGATCTCAATTGTGTATGAAAAAGCTGAATATGTCTTCCGAAAGTGGATAGTACCTACCTGGATCCGAGGGTACAACTCGGAGCATTTTGGCGCTTTCAAAAGACTCTGCATCCCGTGACTGACTTGGCTTCCTTCCACTCAGAAGCTTCTTTTAATATGCGTCCGTCGTCGGCCCCGTCGATCAAACGCAACGCGGACATCGTTCGGTCGACGCGAGCTCGCGGGCTCGCGAACCAGGAGCTCCTGGCGACCCAGCTGCCTGCTTCTTCACCTTCATCAAGCGCCTGTGTACACCTCAGCACTCGCTATTCAGCTCATCTCTTTCACCTCAAATTAACAGAGGGAAGCATGGGGCTGTTCAGAAAGCCTTCCTTCTCGTCGTCCAAGAAGAGTCGCGCAGCCGCGGAGAGCGAGCAGCCCGCGCTCCCGGCGAAGGCGGAGCGGCAGGGGGGTGGGGAGGGGGAGGATATGGTTCCTCAGGGAGGAGAAGGGAACGAGGAGACTGTCAGGAACAAGTCAAGCAGGTGAGCAGTGCTTGGTCCTACCGGCGAAGGGTCAGGCCCAGATGTTCCTTCGGCCCCTGGTGCTCGCTAGGCAGGCCATTCGACTGTCCACGATGCTCAATGTTTAATGCTAAACCGATGTACCCACATGGTCAGACGAAAACGGCTCTCCCTCCTCGGTCACCGCGCCGCACGTCCGGCCTCCGCTCTCATCCGCAACTTCTCCCTCTCCTCTCCGTCGAAGTCGTCCTCTTCCCGCTCCCCCACCAGCACTACAGGCACCACGTCTGCCTCTGTCTCTCCTTCGCCGTCCAGCACCAATGTCGCGCCCCTCGTCGTTGACGAGTCTACGCTGCGCGGCAAGCCTGCGCTCGTAACTGAGCCAGAGGAGATCTCGCCGCCGACGCCGAAGCAGGCGTCATTTGCGCGCGAAGACGAGGCATCACTTCCGCGCGTAAATGGCGTGTATTCCAACCACACCTCCTCCGCGGCCGCCCTCTCCTCCACCTCCTCCCTTTCGACCATCGGCGAGTACGCGACTCCGTCCGAAGGCCCCTCCCCGTCCTCCTCTCTCCAGTCCCTTCCCCTTCCCTCTCTCCAATCCATCAACCAACCGCGTACACGCGAACCCCCCACCCTTGGCCCTCTTCCCCCGTCCGACCCATCCGACCCTCTTTTCCCGCATCCGCCCGGCCAGTCCTTCACTACCGACCTGCAGCTCGTCAAGCGCGCGCTCGACCTCTTCCTCAACTCGCGCATGCGCGAGGCAGAGCAGATCGTGCTCGTAGGCAGCGGCGCGATCGCTGATGACGACGCCTCGACGCCGTCGTTCGGCACCCCCGGCGGCGCTGAGCAGACCGACAGCTCTTCTTCGCTCCCTCGCGTGCAGCGACGCAGCAGCATTCCGCCGAGCCCAGGTGGCACTGGCGGCCCAGGCGCATGGATAAGCCTAGGAGGCGGGCACACGCCGACGAACAGCGAGAAGGAAAAGGAGAAGGAGATGGGGAGGATGTACTTCGCTCTAGGGTACGCTTTGATACAAGCGATCAAGGTACGAAAGTCTCTGTCGTTTTTCCAAATCCTCACAGTTTGTTCACCTCCGTTGCGCGCTGGTCGTAGGCGATGATGACCTTCGAGCCGGAGGACCTCGAGCACGCGATCTCGCTCGCTCGCTCTGCGCACTCGCTCGCGCACGCGCTGCGCAAGCCCACCGCGTCCTGGGGTGAGGGCGTCAGCCGCCTTGTCAAGGGGCATGGCGGCGCGGGGAGTCTGAAGGGCATGACGCCGTGGGAGCGGCATGCCGAATTGGTCGCTGCCGAGACTGGGCTTATCAAGGTACGCCCTTGGAAGAGTCGGTTTGATGAAGGGTGGATTCCTTGGGGATGGGCCGAGCCGCCAGTGAGACAAGGTTGATGCTCATTGAAGGGAACTGCATGGTTAGTCGATCGTGTCGATCATCTATGCTGGCGATGTGTTTGCTTTCCTGAAGGAAGCGTAAGTCGCTGCGCTGCTCGTATCCTTGTGGTAGGTCACAATCTCATGCTGATTTGCGATCGTACCCTGCGCTACAGCATCAATATGCGCAACTGCCATGTCCGTCCTTCCTCACTTCAAAGCCCGTTTCTCCCGCACCGCTTGGTTGACACGGTCTGCCGCCGCTCCATGATGTACAGGCCGCCTACCGTTCCCTCGCGTCGTTCGTGGAGGAATACCAGAGCGATTCGTCTAATCTCCCGCTTGACGCCGATTTTCTTTCCGGCGTCGAACTCGGCAATGGCATCATGAACCTCACGCTTTCGCTGCTCCCCGGAAAAGTGCTGAAGGTCTGTCTCGCTCCGCCGAGGACATCATTTTTTGTGTCAACCTTATGGGAATGTATAAACAGGTTATGGAAGCGTTCGGATACGGCGGAGACCGCAAGTACGCGCTCGACCTCTTGGGCAGGGCAGGTGGATGGAGGGACGACCGAGATGGTCCGGGTGTTTGCGAAGAGGACGAGGGCATCAGGCGCCAGATGTCCGAGTGCGTGGTCTCGTGTTCCATTTACAGGGACCAGTTGCGGCTTTTTCTTCATCGACAAAACTGACTCGGATGAGGAGGGTAGACTTACCCTCCTCAATTTCCATCTCGTCATTTCTACCTTCATACCCGCGCCCGACGTCAACGTGCCGCTGGCTGCAAAGATCCTGCATTATAATCTCAAACGGTATCCTCGAGGTACGGCCACTTCGTTACATTAGCTGATACTGCATAATTAAGCTAAGCGAGATCTCGCTGGGCCGGGCATGCCCGTTTAGGCATCTTCTTTCTCTACTTCAGCGGGCGCCTGTACGCGACGCAGAACCTCAACGAGAAGGCGATCGAGCAGCTGGAGTTGGCGAAGGCGAACGAGAAGGAGCACGTGCAATTACAGTGCGTTCCTGACATTCTACGTGATTGCTCTGTGCTCAGTATCGTTTATCCTCGAAACTGCACGGCAGGCATATCTGCATCTGGGACGAAGCTCTCGTACGAGTGCAGCCCCTTATCCTCCAAGCTAGAAGCTAACCCGCACGCTGTATTTAGAACTTTATGTCGCTCAACGACTGGCCGCACGGCGAGGAATGCTGGGCGACGCTCGCGTCCGAGTCCAACTGGTCTAAGGCGATCTACACGTACGCCAGGGCCGCGTGCATCATTGACTCGGGTGTCGCGGGACGCGAGGCCGAGGTCGCGCAGGCGATGGGGCAAGTGCCTACACTGATGAAGCGGATCGGCGGGAAATCGGTTCCGATGGAGGTGCGTATCGGCGTTGTCCTTTGAAAGCGTCTGCGACTGACCGAAAGGCACGGAACCGCTCCGGAACAGAAATACGCCGCGAGGAAAGCACGAAGATTCACCAAGCAGGGCGGGCAGCTCACCCTCCCTGCGCTCGAGATCGCGTACCACCTCCACTCCATCGGCCACGCAAGCCCACAAATTCTGTGGGATCGGACGCTCCCGCGCGTGAAGGAGGTGCTTGCGGAGCTGGAGAAGTTCCGGCGCGGGAAAGAGGCGGAGTGGGGCGATGGCGAGCAGTTCTGGGACGGTGCGTAGGGGCGTTTCGTTGCACGTGAGGGCGGGCGGCTGACCTAGTCCGTTGGCTGGATGGGTGCGTCGTACAGATTGGTGTACGACGCAGTTCCTGCTTGGCGTAACGTTGCGATTCTTGGCCTATCCGGTGCGTCGCCCTGTCCATGCCGTGAAGGGTGTCCATCCTCCTGTATGCGTGGTGCAGCTGACACAGATCTGCCCGCCCCGCGACTGCAGGACGAGAACGCGGTCATTGAGGCGCTCCTTCCGCCGATCGAGCAGGCCGACGCTGCGCGACAGGCCGCGGACGCGTTCAAGGCCGTCATCGAGTACGGCCCGCAGATCCAGCTCGAGCACTGGGTTGTGTACTTCACGCGTGCGTCTGCGTTTATCTCCCATGGTAACATTACCCGCGCTTACCCTGAGGACACCGCCTGGCGCCATCCAGATTTCGAGCTAGGCAGGCTGCACGCGTGCATGGGCGAGCGCAAGGCGGCCAAGCACCACCTCGAGCTCGTCATGTCGGGGAAGCACCTCGAGGTCGGACCGTCGGGCAAGAAGGTGCGCGCCTATCTTTCCATGTTCTCCAGAGTGATATCGGTGTACTCATGACGTTGCGGCGCTGCAGGGCGGCAAGTACTCGATGCAGTCCGCCGTGCTCGTCCGCGCCAACGCCGCGCTCGACGGGCTCAAGAACGGCAGCAAGTGAAACCAAACCCCCTGCGGTCTGTTGTCTCCTTTACCGGCTTGCGACCACTTTCTTTCCTTTTCTTACTTTCTTCCTTTCACCGCCACCGGCCGGTCGCCTCCATACCTGTATCGATTAATCAACACCTCGTGCTCCATCTTTCTTTCCCACTCTTTATCGGTTTCGTTGTCTCCTCCTCTCCCCTTGCCGTCCCGGGCCAGTCGTTCGTTCGCTTGTTGTCATTGCTTGTTGTCTTTTCCCTGCTGAGGAACTTGTTCGGGATAAACGAGATACCCGTTGCATACATTGCTTCAAGGGATCCCGGGGATTTGCAGTTGCAAAGGGCGATGACTAGACTGTGACAGGCAGCAAGGCAGGCTTGGTGAACTTGGGCACGGCGATGCACCGTTGGATGACCCATAAATTACTTGCCCCTTGAACGCATTCTAGAGCCGTCGTCTGGCGTTTCCCAGTTGCCTCAGCCGACTCCCGACTTGACAGCCAGTTGGCAGCTGCAGCCGCTCAGTAATACTCCAGCAGCACAAAAAGGGTCTATAGCGTAGCATCGCAAAGTCTATCATAGAGCAGCAGCAGCGAGCAACAAAACAACTAGAGAAAGGGCCAAGTGCGAGAACGAAGGGGGAAGGAAAAGTGAACGAGCGAAGAATGGGTGGGGAAATGTACGTGCGGAGGATCGAGAAGATAAGTATGTAGGTTGATAGGCGGTGGGGTGGGTGGGTGAAGGTTTGTGCGGGGTGAAGGATGGATAGGTGGGTGCGCGGGGTGAGGGTGGGAGGCTGTATGGTACATTTTGCGTATAAAGTCGTACTTCGTAAAGGGAAAGAAAAAGAAAAGAAGAAGCCAACAAAGAGCGACAGAGGCGGCAAGCCACGGCCATTCTTCCCCCGTCTTGATGCGTTTAGTGCGGCGCCCACTCCGTAACGCCCATGAGCCTGTCGCGTCCCGCCCGCTCCAATCAGCCATCTAACCAGCCCACCTGCGCTATCGCTCCCGCACCCAGCAACCAAACTCACATGAAGCTCTCATAGCTCGGCTCCTTGCCCTCCAGGCGGACCTCGTACTTCTGCACCTCGCTCCAACGGCGCATAAGCCTGCGCCAGTAGCACGCCGTCGCGGCGGGGGTGAGGTACCGCTCGCGGAGCGCGTTCCACGCGTTGTCCGCGATCATCTGCACGCGCTCCGGGTCGGCCAGGAGCGCGTCCATGACCTGCGGGAGCGCCGCCCAGGGGTTCGAGGACGGCTCGCGCACGTGCGCTTGTGCCGCGGGCTGGAGGGACGTGAGGGACGGGATCTCGATGATGTTTTGCGTGGGGGAGGTCGGGGAGGAGTCGAGCAGGTGGTGGAAGTGCTGTGGGGTGATGGGGACGGGGTGAGGAAGAAATGAGGGTGGAGGAGAGGAGGGGAGACGGACTTGAATGAATTCTTGCGGGTGCATGACGACGACCGAGCGGCACTGGAGGAGGTACCTGGCGAGGCGAACAAGGTCAATCCAACGAGAGAAAAAGGGATTTTCAAAAGGCACGCAGCACGACGCACTTTAGTCTACCCGAGTACGCCCAGCCCTCGACGTGCGCGAGGTACTTGTACCCGCAGTGCTCTTCCATCGTAAGGAGGTCGCCGGGCTGGATTTTGCCCCAGTCCATCGCGCGCACGTCCGACCACCCGTACCCCTTCGCGGCCGCGATCAGCTGGTGCCGAATGTCGACCATCCTACACGCAAGGGTTAGCCGGAATACGGGAGGGTTTGAAGGGAAGGGAGGGGAGGACGCAGGGAAGAGGGGAAGGGGAGACAAGGACGCACGGAGCACCGCGCCAGAAGAGCTTGTCCTTCTTCGTTGAGTACCCGTGCGAGTTCTCGTACCTGCAAGCATCTCACGAGTTCAGACGAAGCCCAGCGAGGCAGGACAGAAGAGAAAGAGAGGCACGCACGCGAGTGCCTTATCGCGCACTTCGACGAACGACCCCACGCCCGGCTCGGGCCACGACCACCAGCCGAAGTCTGTCCGGAACCACCGCTTCCTCAAGTCAGAGTGTTGTCCTGTCCCTGAAAGAAAGGAAGGCAGGAGAGGGGGGACAACGCACCGGGCATGAGCCACAGTGCCTCCTGGTCGGCCTTGCGGTCGAGCACCCACGCGGGGCGGTCGCCGTACCCTGCGTCGAGAGTCTGGATGACGAAGCTGGTGCGGAATTCCGGGGTGAGCGAGGAGAAGAGTGGGAGGGGGAGGGGGAGAGGAGAGGGGCGCACTCGATATCGGGTATCGGCTCGGGGGAGGTGATGAGCGCCTCGTGGATGGCGGCGAGGGAGGCCATCGTGCGCGTGTTCATGCCCTTGTCGAACTTCTTGACGTACATCTGTCCTCCTGACGCCGCGTGAGTCCCACCCACCCAAAGAAGAAAGGCACAAGGCAAGAATGAGGCGACGCACCCGCCCATCCTTGATGATCACCCGCGCGTTCGCATTCTCCGCCGCCTTCTCCAGGTCCTCCCTGCTCACCCCGCCCCTTGCCGCATACCAGTCCCTTGCGCGGTCCGCCTCGCGATATAGCTCTGGAAACAGCGCGTCGCACTGCGCGGGGCTCATCTGGCGGTCCATGGCGGTCTCGAACTGGCTTCCATTGGGCTGGTGCGCAGCCAACGGACGCGAGAGGCACTGTGCCCCGGCGTCTAATTGGGACACGGGGGAGGGCTCGGGGAAGTAGAGCGGGATGGGGGGCGGCGGGGGGCCGGCGAGGAGGTGCAAGAGGAGGAGGAGGATCGTGGATGTTGCGAGGCCCGCGAGGAAGGAGGGCGAGGGGCGGAAGCAGTCTTTGGTGAGGGGTGAGAGGGAGGGGAGGCGCAGGTGCCCGATGCCGGTGCGGTTGCGCGGGGATGACGGGCGCGAGGAGGTGGGCAGGACGGAGTACTTCGCATTGCTGCTGCTGCCGGCAGGGGTGCTGCTGCTCGCCATGCTCGTGAGCGGGAAGGAGGCGAAGGCCGAGGAGGACGCGCTGCTGGAGGTGGGTGAGGTGGAGAACGCGCGTGAGGAGGCAGAGGGCGGCGGCGAGCGCCTGTGAGGGGAGTGTGGCAGGATGGTGGGCAACGTACAGGAAGATGAGCGTAGAAAGCAAGGAGCCTGTCGATGTCAGTGTAAAGATCAGCAAGCGAGCAGGCGCAGTCGACCGACCGCGGAGAGGGTCGCCCGTTTCAGGGCACGCGGCAGGCGGGGCCTCTGCCGTACCTAGTTAGATCCTACTAGGGGCCGCCAAGCCTGCCCATCCGCCCTAGCGCTCCATCGGCGCAGCACGATGCGCCCTGATATAGAATCCCGGTTTCGCTATGCGTGATGTGCGACGGATGGTGCGGGCGGTGGCGGCGGGCGGCGGCGAAAGGAGAATGGAGTACAGAGGAGGTGGAAGGTCGGACGGCCGAGGAGGAATCAGCGGCAGATGGAGTGTGGAAGGCAGCGATGTCAGAGTGCGCACGACCAACATCTCTTTCAACAAGTGCCGGGGGTTCTCAGCGTGCTGTTTGTTGTAACATGCTTGCAGACTTGAGATAGTGTACGCTAGAGTACAGAGCTCGAGGACGAATCCAAGTCGACATACGCTAGTTCCTGTCTGCTAAGTGTCCTGCCTGCAGCCAAACGACCTTCTCTCCTCTACTCCAGTCTTTCTATTCTTCTCTCCCAAAGAGGATTAATCAGCTAAGAAGCGCGAGAGAGTAGGAACCCAAGGCACATCGACCATCCAGCCCCTCGGCCAGCCATCCCATTCCAATAACTGCCTGGCCAGAAGTCCTCCTCCGTCCAACCATGCAATCCATCCACATCCGCTACCAATCACCCAGCAGCCCCGCGCCCTGCCCTGGCACCAACCCTGGCAATCCTCCCTGCCCCGTCCCCGTCCGCGTCGTCGCCCCGCCCCCGGCGCCAGCCCACAGCCTCCTCGCCAGCGCCGCTCTCCTCCCCGCACTGCCCACCTGCCCCTCCGCGCGCTCTCGCACCTCCGGCGGGCGCGCATGCACGAGCATGTGGAAGAGTGTGTGGGGGGTGACGGTGAGGAGGGGGGGTGAGGGACCGGTGGGCTCGTCGTCGGAGGGGCAAGGGGCGCGAGCGGGTTTCTCTGTGGTGGAGGGAGGGGTGAGCTGGGAAGGGAGAGGCGGAGAGACGACTTACCGGATGGGGATCTGGGTGGAGTGGGTGAGGAGGAAGAAGAAGAGGGAGAGAAGGGATCGGGCTCGGAAGAGGGGCGGTAGGAGAGGTCGTAGGTTACTAGGACTAGGAGGAGCTGGATCGCCGCTAGGAGCGTATCGACGCAGAGGAGTGTCCGTCTACTTGGGCTTTCCGCTGTTCTTCCCCTTCCAATCAGCCTGCTCCTCTCCTTCATTCCAAACCACAACAAAACCAAACTCACCACGCCCAATCCAATCCATCACCGCCCCACTCGCCAGCGCGACGCCCGGCGGCGGGGCGCCCCACGCGTGCCCGAGGGCGCCCCACGCCCACCCGGCAAGAATGAGGGCGAGGAAGAAGCGAAGGGAGCGCGCGGGGTGGAGCGTTGCGGGCGACTCCAGCTGGATGTGGATTGTCGTGCGCAGGAGGAGGGAGAACAGGGAGGACTGTGGGAGGCAGATGAGTTGGGAAGGAAGAGGAAGAGAGAGGGCGGGGGAAGGGGACGGACATCGAGGAAGTAGAGATGTGAGGAGAGGACATAGTAGAGGCTGTCGAGCTGCTCGGACGGACGGGTGAGCATGCAAGATGAGAACGTCGAGATGGACAGAGGCCGGGACGCACGGACTGACAGAACTCTCGCCGGGTCGCTTCTGTTTGCCATCGTAGTGAATATTCAGTCCAACGTGCCACAGCGGATGACATGATGCATCGGTGTGCAACGTACCCATTGACGACAAGATGAAAGGTAAGGTAGAGCAAGACAGCCAGCGCGTGCCCAAGCAGCGCGTTCGTCATTCCACGCGCGTATAGTATTGAGACATTAGCCTCACTACTAGCACTACTAGCCTCGCAGTGGACTCCTCAACACGCTCTCCCTTCGCTCCCAACGTCGACCTTCTCCTCCTCGCTTGACTTATTGGCCCAGGCAGGTCGCTCGTTCTATTTCTTGTTTGTGAGTGTCCATACCTTGAGGCCCTTGTGTTTCTTGCTCACCTTAGACGCACCCAAGCAGCATGCCCGCGTCCGCAGGCCGCTCGACATCGCGGCCCCCAGCGGCGGCGAGCAGCACGAGCGCGAGCGGGGGGTCGTTCTTCCCCGCTCCCTTCAAGCTCACGGACTACGCGCCCCCACCGCACCTCTCCTCCGCGGCGCGCGCGCCCCCGCGCAAGCGGCGGCGCGTCTTCCGCTCCCCCTCGCCGCCCTTCGCGCCGGACGACCCCTCGCCCGACGCGGTCGCGTACAACCGGTATCAGGCGACGCTGCGCCTGTCCGCGGCGTGGGAGCGCGTCATCGCGCGGTACAGCGCCGTGGACGACGATGCCGAGGACGAGATCGACCTCTCCACGGGCGAGGTCGTCCTCGACCGTGGGTTCGTGCGCGGGATGGCGCGCCGCCGCTGGGGCGGGGAGAGCGGCAGCGAGGGCGATGGCGAGGAGGGGCAGAAGGAGGCGTGGGAGACGGACGAGGACGAGCTCGGCGGGGCGGACGACCCCGATACGCTCGATAACCAGTTCGCACCCCCCGCGATGGTCGCACAACGCGCGCAGGACGCCGACGACCTCGCGGAGTTTCTGGCGGCCGAGGCGGCGCTGCGCAATCGGGAGGAGAGCCCTGCGTCCGGGGATGACGAGGACGACGACGAGGTGGAATTCATCTCGCACACGCGCACAAGGCTCGACCTCCGCCCGAAGCTGCTCAAGGAGGGCCTCAAGGCGGAGGGCGAGGACGAGCTCGCGCTGTGGCAGCAGCGCGAGCGGCAGAAGCAGAATCTGAAGCTGGAGGACCTCACGCCGCCCGTCTCTGTTGCATCCACATCTTCATCCATCATCTCCTCTTCCCCTGCTCCGCGTCCCCTTCCCCTCCCTACTGCCCCAAAAGAACTACCTACATTCACACCCAAACCTCTACCTTCCGCACCCGCACCCGTACAATGCACCCTCCTCCCACGTCCCCCCAAACCCGCACCCGCACCGCGCCCTCTCCCGTCCGCCCTCGCTGTACTTCCACCTCCCCTCGCGCATCTCGTCCCTCTCCTCTCCCCTCTCCTCCCCCTGCCTAAGGAGGTCCTCCTCCCTCCCTACCCAGCCGTCCCCAACCCTCCGGACGCACACGCGCCCTTCCCTCGCCGAGCCCCACTCGCACTCCGACAAGGCCGTGCCCGCCCTCCGCCCGGCTAGGATGGACAGCGTGCGCGCTGCGGCGAGTCGTGAGGCGGCGCAGAGCGCAAGGGAACGGGTGGGGAGGATTATGGCGAGGCCGGCGGTTTTCGCGGGCTCGGGCTCGGGACGGAAGAAGCGGGAGGAGGTTGAGGGGTGGATTTAAGGGCGCGCTGGTTCGCGCTCGCTGGAATTGAGGGGGGTGTTGTACGAGATTGGGATGGAGCTGGACTCCATTGCTGGATGGATGGACACGGACGGACGACCACTTCCTCTTACCCGCCTTCTTTCTGCGTCTCCCCACTTTCGTCTATTGGGTCTTGCATTGTCCTTTTTGACTTTGTATCGCATCGCATCGCAGCATCGCAACGCAGTGCAGGGCAATGCATCCTTAGGTTTGCATGAGTGGAGTTGTGCATTGCGTCTGTGAATGTATCTGTAAGCCGGCTGCCAACAGAGCGCGACTAAGAAGGAGTATTCTGCCGAGTACGGAAGTGCGTAGCGTCAAGGTGATCATCAAGCCGCTTGCGAATGAGCGGAGGACTGAAGGGTTGAAGTCAACAGACGAGGGTTTCTGAGGGGCTCGGATGCCACGAAGAGGCAGAAGCGAAGACGCCCGGGGCAACCGGAGGGTACGGGGTGGAGTGCGACTGCGTCTGACTGCTGCAAGGGCGGCTGGCAAGCAGGTGCGCGCGGTGGAGATCGCTGGATATGTGGCGAGCGTCACGCTGCTTGCTGTGTTGACCGACGGCGAAGCGCGGCGAGGAAAGAAGACGACGTCGGTCGTCCCCTAGGCCTGATCAACCCTCAAGGCATGGGATCAAGGCATGGGACGCCTCGTCGGACGGCCTGCACCTGCACGACGCGACCCAACCCGGCCCCACAACGGCCAGGGCGACAAACGCTGCATAGGTATCCCACACACATTCCCGAGCGCACGAGAAAAAGAGTGGTACGCTTGATCCATCCACCGCCCCCCCGCAGCCCACCTCCTCGCAGCCCTCCGGGAAGGGCGCCAAGGGGAAGGGCAAAGCCGCCGCCGCCGCCGCCGCCTCTGCCGGGCAGTCTGCCGAGGACAAACGAGAGCGGGATCCCTGGGCGGGGGTGAACAAGGAGGATCGGAAGGGGCTGGAGGAGAGGGTTCGGATGCTGGTGCACTGTGCGTTTCCTCTCTCCTTCCTCAAGCGAGAACGTGAGAGCTGAACAGATGAGGAACCAGTGGGCTACCGCGCCCTCGCCTTCACCCACCACATCACCTCCTTCCACCCCTCCACGCACATCTGCCCCTTCCCGCCGTCCTCCACCCACCCGCTCTTTCCCTCCCTCGACCCGCGCACCTCTCCGCGGGCGCCCACGCCAATCCTCCAACTCACGCGCCTCCTCCTCACGCTCTCCTCGTCCTCCCTCGGCCCGACCACCTCCCACAATCTCACCTCCTCCAACGCCGCCCTCCTCGCGGGGTACGATATCCTCTCCGTCCGCCCGCTCGACTTGCCGAGCTTCACCTCCGCGTGCCTCGTGCTCGGTGCGCCCACAGCGCATGCAGCGCATATTATCTCGCTGGACCTGAGTGCGGCGCCCAGGCTGCCCTTTCAGCTCAAGCGCGCGACAGTGGGGAAGGCGCTGGCGGACGGGGTCGTGTTCGAGGTGTGCTACGGCGGGGCGTTGGAAGGCGGGGAGGGGAGAAGGAGGAACTTGATTGCGGGGGCGAGGGAGGTCGTGAGGGTCACGGGCGGGAAGGGGGTCATTTTGAGCGGGGAGGTGAGGGATGCTATGGGGCTGCGGGGGCCGGAGGATGTGATCAATCTGTGAGTGCTGGTCTTTGCGGAGGGGAGACGGGGGAGGATGCTGAGAAGGCGAGGGAACAGGGGAACTGTTTTCGGGCTGAACCAGGCGCTTGCGAGACGGGCGATTTCGGATACGTGTCGGGCCGTGGTACTTCGGGCGGGTGCGTCCATCCTCTTCCCTCTTCTCCTTCCTCTCTTTCTGTTCGACCTCTGACCCAGCCCCCTCCCCGCGCGCCAGAAACCCGAAAAACATACCGCGGCGTCCTCTCCGCGCCCACGCTGATCATGCCGAGCCCCAATTCCAAGCGTGAGCGGGCGGAAGAGGTGCAGGACGGGATGGACGTGGATACTCCAGCGGGCGAGGGCGTGAAGGAAGAGGAGCGGAATGGGAAGGGGAAGAAGGCTCGGCTGTCCTTTAATGGTGGTGCATCATAATAACGTTAATCATTCGAGTCGTGAACGAAAAAAAATCCTCTATGCTCTATGCTCTACGCAGTCCCGGCAGCCCCACCCCCCTCCCCTCCACGCACCGCAGCGCATCCCCCATATCGCCCAAGTCCAGTCCAAACCACCGCTTCAGCGCCTCGATCCGCTCCTCCTCCGTCTCGCACGTCTCCAGCACCTCCCCTTCCTCCCCTCCCTGCCCATTTTTCTTTCCGTTCCCTCCCTCCTCCCCTCCCTCCCCAGCCTCCTTCCCTCTCCCGTCCCCTCCCTTCCCCGACGCCTCTCGACCGGAACCGAAACCGGACCCGGCAACCGAGCGCGACCCCCAGCGCCGCCGCTTCACCTCCTTCCCCAGCAAACTAACCTGCCCCACCACCCTCCCTGGGTCCTCGGGGTCTACAAGCTTCACGGCAGCGAGGACCGAAGAAGTGAAGATGCTCCCCGCCTTGAGCGACATCGCATACGTCATTAGCTCGTAGTCCGCCTGGTGGAACTCGAGGGTGGTAAAGACGTAGAGCGGCACCTCCTCCGCCTTTCCCTCCTCCCCCTTTTTGGGGAAGTGGGAGAGGAGGTAGAGCTGGTGTGGGTGGAGGGCGCCCGCAGAGGGGAGCGGGGAGGACTCTAGGAGCATGATTTGATGGTTTGTTGAGAAAGATAGTCAGCGAAGGGATGGAGTGGGGGTTCAAAAAGGATATACTTAATTTCGTAAACTATCCTTGG
>JTLS01000752.1:0-14200 GCA_000826855.1 Basidioascus undulatus
GGGGGAGGGCGGGGAGGGTTGATGGCGGGCGCGGGAGGGGCGTCGGTGGGGAGGGGAGGAGGAGTGCGGAGAGGAGGTAGGTAGATAGGTGTTGGGCGGCGGCGTAGCGCGGGGGGTGCGGCTTCGTAGAGGAGGGGGACGGGGAGCAGAGGACGCCGAGGAGGTTGTCGATTGCGTCGAAGTAGGTTGGGCGCTGCGGGGGTCGTCAATGAACACTCTGGCAAGGTGGAAAGGGAGGGAGGAGGAAACGCACCTTGCTAATCGCCTTCCACCACCACCCCTCGGCCTCCTCGAGCCTCCCCTGCGCGCGATACACCGTCGCCAGATTGCTCATCGCCTCGACGTACTCGGGGTCAATCACGAGTATCCGCCTGCTGGCCTGCTCGCTCTCGCCTAGCTCTCCCGCCGAGAACGCCGCGCAGGAGAGGAGGAGGAGGACGGGGAGGTGCGCGGGGTGGAGCGTGTGGAGCGTACGGAGGAGTGGGAGGAGCGTCGGGTGCGTCGGGGAGGTCGTGTAGAGCTGCTGAGCTTGGGCGAGGACGACTGGGAGGGGGATCGACTGTGGTTGCGGAGGCTGGGGCGGAGGAGGAGGAGGGGGGGGGGCGGGCCCGGCGCCGTAGTGCAGCGGACTGAGCTGGCTCGCCCAGGGCCCGCCGCCCGCGCCTGGCCAGCCCCAACCCTGCGGCCGGACGTGGTACGGGCTCGGGGAGAGGTGGCCTGGGCTTGAAGGTGCGCCTCCGCCTCCCCCGCCGCCGCTGCGGAGATTGAATGCTTGGGGCGGGGGGAGCGGCGGCGGGGGAGGGATGAGCTTAGACTGCGCCTGCTGCTGGAAGTGCGGGTGGTGCGGTGGGGTTGGGGGAGGCGGAGAGAAGTGCTGCTGGAGGTGAGGAGGTGGGTGTGGAAGGGGATGGTGTGGGTGCGGGTGGTGCAGGTGCGGCGGCGGAGGAGGCAGCTGGCCAGGGACGGTCGTGCCCAGCGGGACGCGGTGCTGATACCCCGGGTGGATGTGCTCGTGGTGTTGGGGGTGTTGGTTGTGATGGAGCATCAACTCAGCCGCCAACGCGCCCTTCCTCCTCCGCTCCCTCCCCGCGTCCTCCTCCGCGCCCACGCTCGCCGGCGCCCAGCGACTGTCGACCGCCAAGCCCGCCGCGCGCCCTCCGACGCGCCTGAGCCCGCCCGGCCGGGGAGGCGGGGAGTGCTCGGGCGGGGAAATGGACATCGGGCGCGGGAAGAGGGAGGACTGGTACAGGTGCTGCTGGTGCTGCGGGGGAGTGGACGGCCAGAAGTCGATGACTTGTGAGTGCGACAACGAGGGGGACGCCATCGCCGCCGCTGCCGACACCGCTCAAGAAATACGATCCCTGTGTGCGGATTAAGTCACTGGACGCGCACATGGGTGCACGCATGCTCGATTCTCGGCGTCGGAGCGGAGCGCACCTTGCTCCTTCTTTGTCTAATAGTGAACCAGGACCATACAATAGCGAGCACAAAGAGGACAACGGCGAGCACGACCCGATCAATAACGAGGAACTCAGAAAGACAGACGGAGACGATGAGGGCGAGATGGTGAATGAATGGGTTTGAAGGAAGCGAGGAGGCGGCGAAGCAGGCCTTTCCGCCATTTCCGCCGCCCCCGACGTCATCGCCGAGTTTACGCTCGGTTTCGGCGACGGGCCATGTGCACCAGCGAAGGGTGGAGTCTTCATGAATGTGATGATAGGAGTCGCATTCTTGAGGAGAATGCAGTATTTTGGAGGGCGGGCAATGTGTGTTACAGGGAGTTAGGAGAGCGAGGCAGTGAGCGACAGGAGCAGCTGCAAGCAGCGCGAGAAGACGCGGCGAGGCAACCAAGTATTTCAAAGTTCGTGGCTGCTCAAATACTCGCGGTGAAAACAGTTCAACGTCTTGGGCTCTAAAACGATAGAGAAAAGTTTTACCTGACAGCTAACAGTCCTCGAGAAAGGGCAGTGGCAAGCAAGGCCAGCAGCCACAGCCACCCTCCGCTTCATCTCCATGCTTGAAACACTTCCACACCCGGCCACTCCGTGGAAATATGTTGTTTGTGAAGTTTAGATATGCTCAGTAGATTCATCTGAGACTATAGTGCTCGTGAATCGGTGATCTGGGAAGAGCCGAGCCGACCCGCTGTGACAGCTCTGCATCGTGCTGTCTCGCCCCCCAACTTGTACGAAGGTGTGCGCCAGCAGCAGCTGGAAGTGCAGAGTAATCCAGGTTCACCTCCTAAATTGCCATGCATTCCCATCCCGCCCACCACCCTTTCGCTCCCTGACTACATGTTCAAAGTCCGGACCGACCACGGCATTCCTGCACGGGAAGACATTCAGGGAGCCCTGCGTCTGGTATACAGACGCTTCACCTCTGGGCTATATAAAGCACATTCAGTATAATGTGTCTCGTGAAAAGTCCAAACTCAAAAGCAAGCAAGCATTCGTAGGCACACGGCACACAGCACACGGCACACGGCACATGAGCGCCCTTGCGCCGCAGCATATTGGAGAGCAAGGAATCGATCTCACCGCAATAGGATGGTAGGACATTAGAACCTGCTCCATGTATCCTATGCAACACGCTTCCCTAATTGGCACAACTTGCAAAAGAACAAAATACCGGCCTGAGCGGGAATGGAACCCGGGACCTCTCCCAAACCGCAAGCCCTAAGGGAAAATCATACTACTAGACCATCACGCCATTGAGATCTCTTTGCAAGTCAGTAATTTTCATTATAGTCGTTATGAAGCTTCGAGCAGGATGAGCCTGGCTCTGGGCTTGCAGAGGAGGTGGGGACTGACATGCGAGCGTTTCGCTCAGCTTCAGACGATGGAGATAACGCTCGAATGGTGCGCTGGAGAGACGCTGGGTATAGGCCAATGTGGGACGGGACGGGAGGGATGGGAAAGACTGAGTGCGGAGGAGCGGCGAAGGAAGCGAGGGGGTACGAGGGGGAGCAAAGGACTGATCGGAGAACATGTACCGACAATAGACGCACAAGCAGCAGGGGAGAAGAAGAAGAATGGATTGGAAGTTTGGACAGGCAGAAATTTGGTGGGAGTTTGGGAGAAGCATACGGGAAAGGGAACAGATGGGAATGTTGTGGTGAGCGACGATTGCAGCGTCAACGTAGGAGGTGAGCACCGGGCGCGGCGGTGCTGGAAATGCCATAACATCCCCCCAAATTCTGTCAAACATGCACATAAAAGCATGCACAGACGGTCTGACTTTCACATTGACCTGTGATAGAAGAGTCGTTTGATCGGCTGTGCTTACGCGTCGCGACGTAGCAGCTGCTCCCTTGCCTTACTGACCGTCCCTAGCAATGCCGCATCCGTCGGCCCATATGCCCCTGGTCCGCCTCAATCAAATTAGAGAAGCATAGCGCATGAAGACAGTCGAAGCCAAGCCAGAGGAAAGCCGGAGGCGGCTCTCTGGAGGAAAACTGTAGGTAGCTCTCAGCTTCGGCTCTGACCCCCCAGCATGCACTATCTCGCATGTTTGAGATTGGGCTGCCTTGGGGACTTGTCAATGCCAGTGGTAACTTGAGTGATTAGGCAGAACCTCGGCGCCTGGAGATTCAAGGCTGGGGCCTCTTCGCAGCCAACTTCCAAAACGCGCGTACCGCTAATTGAGCTTCCGCCGTCCCGCCGCCGACGATGGGATACAGATCGAGCGCATCTCGGCGCATCGTTTCCTGCAACTCTGGTGCTCACTTTAGCTATCGCAGACGTATAATATGAAATTCGTAACTCTGCTGCTCACAGGAGCTGTGGCCTCCGCTGCGCCTTTGGAGGCTTTCCACAGTACGTGCGCCCGCACTGTTTCCGAACTCGAGCCAGCTGACGCCTAACAAGCTTTCTCCAGATTACATTCGCGGCATTGGTAAGAGAGAGGCAGAAGCCGCATACCTGAGTGCAGCAAGCATAACCCCGCCAATCTTCCGGCGCACGACTGCCTGCACGACCCTACCCGCGCACTCGATATAGCCATCATCGGTGCGCCTAGCGACCTCGCAGTAAGCCAACCATCCCCCATCCGTCCTAACGCCCTCGACTAAACTTCCCCTGAAGGTCTCCAATCGCGCCGGCACGCGCTTCGGCCCCTTGGGAATCCGGCGGGGCAGCACGTTCCGCGTTGGGCCTGGATGGGGATACAGCATCCAGTGGGGCTTCAACCCCTTCGAGCAGGGCTTGGAAGTGGTTGACTGTGGAGATGTATGTGGAGCTTTCGGAGTGATGAGAGTGGGTTGAGAGGCTGATTATAATTGGGGCGAGGAAGATTCCGCTCGAACCGAGGGCAGCACCGCAGAAGGGCATCGCCCTGATCGAGCATGCCATCGAGGCACTTTCGGGGAGGGAGACGGTCAACTCTAGCTGGACTGTCCCACGGATCATTACTCTGGGCGGGGAACACACCATCGTGAATATCATCCCAGGCTCGAACACCTCTTCGCGGTTGCCGCTCACAGGTGCCTTCGCAGACATTGCCTATTCTGCGGGCTCTCGCAAAAATTCTTGGGCCTGTCTCCCTTGTTGTAGGTAATTCCTAGCTCTTGTGCTGGATATGTATACTGAAATCCGGACGACAACGCAGCAATTCGACGCCCATACCGACACCTGGGGACCGGGAGGGAAATTCGAGGACGCGCCCGAGGACCCGGCTGAGGTATACCCGTGGCATGGGAACCGTTCTGGTGAGCGCCCCAGCTGGACTATGCAAACGAGCACATCCCATAGAGACCTAGCTGCCACCCTCGGCAGGATTGCGTCCAAGCAAGGGCTCCTCGCGAACAACTCCATCCACGTCGGCATTCGCACCCTCTTTAGCGTGTGTTTCCCCTTCCTTGCCCTCTCTTCACCCCAGCTAACTTTATCCCCGTCCTCAGGGCCCCCACGACCTGGCCGTCGAGGCAGAGTGCGGTTTCGCGATCTACACATCCGAAGGCGTCGAGCAGCTCGCGGATCGTCGAGATCATCCGCGAGCGCGTCGGCAACTCGCCGGTCTACTTGAGCTTCGATATCGATAGTATCGACCCGATGGCAGCGCCCGCTAGTGAGTGGGATGAGAGGGTAGTGGAAGAATGGGCTTGCTGACCGGGTGGGTGGCACTTGCGGCTGGGACGCCGGAAGCAGGCGGGCTGACGCCGAGAGGCTAAGATCATGCTTCGGTTCGTGGTCGTAGTTTCAAGTCAAGCTTTCCTTCTCTGAACTCTCTCACACAGGGGTCTGGCGGGCCTCAACATTGTCGGTGCCGACCTGGTCGAAGTGTCCCCGCCATTCGACACGCAAGGCAAATAGACCAACACTCTGCATGTTCCCCGCCCGCCACACTCGCTCATGTCTGACATCTCGCACATTGTTACACAGCCGAGATCACTCAGCTTCTGGCAGCCGACCTCGTATACCATGAGATTGCGCTGCTGACACAGGCTCCGCGAGCGGTTAAGGCTGCCGGGCCTGAGCATGGTGGACTGCACATTCAGGGGGAGCTTTAAGGGTTGACAGTAGCTTCGCTTTGCGACCATAAAATTACCCCCGAATCTCTTATAGAGATCATCTTGTCATCGACCGCCAGTCTTGACAGGGAGAAAAAACCTCAAAGCTGTACAGCGTGGGCACACGCTAGAAAACGAGAATCTGGATCTTTCAGCTGAGAGGAAGCCTAAGCGCCACATCTCTGAGAAGAGTGTAGAAGATGTTTGAGCGTGGTTTTTACAAAAACGATCGACTTTCTTTCACGCAGTGTGCGGTGCGCACAAGGCGCTCAGCGGCAAGAAGTTCTTGGCGCTGTTCAGATGAGGGCAAGCGTAACCCTGGCTCCTAGAGTAAAAATGCGAGTTATTCCTTAAGTGTATAACCAGGTACAAAAACTCTGGCTGTTAGACGGAAAGGAGAAGAATCTGATGCAGGCAGAAGTATACATTGGCCGCCTGGGCCTGCCATGCACGGCCATCACGGCCCTCAACATGTCTGAAAGGTCATGAGATATTCTCAAGCACCTACGAATGCCTCACTTCTGGCGAGGCGATCATGTCGACGCCGGACCGTCCGAACCGCTTCCACAAGTTCGCATCGCGGCGAAAGCTGTCCTGCGAGCGCGTGACCAGTTGTAGCATGCGGTGCAATACTGGCTATCACAGTCGCCGCGTTCCATTCGCCTTGATGAAGCGCCGAAGATACGGCAACACGGCAAGCCCCTATTTGGGAACTGCCCGGTTGCATGCATCACGAGACTGTGCCTGCAGCAGTTTTAACGAAAGCTGGTTGTGGACCCTTGTCTGATCGCCTTCCAGCGACGACAGCTAGTTTCCACTATCACCATGGCCAACAGAAGCCTTACCAGCAGGATCACGAGCAACCCGTACATCGTCGGTAAGAAATCTAGATTCCGTGGTGGGAAGCAACACAGGACTAACCCACCCTTGGTACACAAACAGGGTCCTTCGCATGTATCGGAGGCGGGCTGTATGTTCTTTCACCCCGCATCTTGATTTTACAATGGCACATCCATCTAAAAACATTCTCCAGGTTCGGATTGGACATCTCGTCCATGTCCTCCATGCCGTAAGCCGGTCTCAAAGTCTCTGCACCTGGAGTCGTTGCTGAAGGTGGTCCTCGTCAGAAACAACCCGGACTTCAACCGTGAGGCACAGGGCTGTTTCGAAGTGTAATTATCCTGAATGATAGCCTGAGGAGCTCTTGACAGGATACTTCGGCTATCCGAGCAGCGACCTTCTCGGAGTGAGTTATCGTCTGGCTTGAGTGCCTGCAACTGAGGTGGCTTACAAAGCGGACCAGGGAATCACGGCGTCGATGCCTGCCGGATCTTTTGCAGGGGCCTTGGTATGATCGCCTGGAATCATCACGGCAGAATACCACCGGCCAACGCTCACGCATGGTGGTGCATTCAGCTGGTGGGCAAGCTCGCCGACTGGATCGGTCGCCGAGGAACAATCATTGCCAGCGGCCTGATCTGGTCTGTAGGTTCCGTCGGTTCCATTCATACAGGAATATATAGCTTAGATACTTGCAACAGTTCGGCTGCGTCTTGCAGAGCGCTGCCCAGAACGTTCCAATGCTGGTTGCCGGGCGTGTCATCGCCGGTCTCGCAGTTGGTCTAGCTTCAACAACTGTCCCTCTGTATCAGTCTGAGGTTTGTAGAAATGTTTTGGAAAATGGTTTTTAAATTCACTGGCACTGTCCGGGGCGTACAGATCACAGCCCCGCACATTCGCGGCCGCATGGTCTCCCTCCAGCAATGTGAGTGTGACTGCTCTGAAGGTGAAGTTCTTCTGACACAACCTTCTGTTTCAGGGAGTATTACTTGGGGAATTCTCATTCAGTATTTTATCCAGTTTGGTATGTATTGACGTGTCAGAGACGCAGCGTTGTTCCTCACATGCGTTTGCCGCAGGATGCTCCTACGTCGACGGCGTTGGCTCGTTCCGCATTCGTGAGGTCTTCTAAACCATAGTACTGTACTCTGTTCTCAGATTCACCCGCAGCGTGGGGGTTGCAACTCATCCCGGGACTGGTACTGAGCGCCGGAATGATCGTGTTCCCCGAGTCGTGAGTCTCCCACTGCCAGCACTACACTTGCGATACATTGTACTAAACTCTGATAACTTTTCCATCCACCGACAGCCCGCGATGGCTCATGGACCAGTAATTTTTATATTATACCACCTATGGACATAGCAGCAGAGCCTGACCCCAAATTCTAGCAATCGCGAGGAGGAAGCGCTTCAGATTCTTTCCGATGTCCATGGCGGTGGAGACAAGAGCGCTCCGCTTGTTCAACTTGAGTACAACGAGATCAAGCAGCAGATCGACTTTGACGTGGGTCCCTCAGTCCTACTAAAATATAGGCAGATGCTGAAGTCGACACGCTTATGTGAGAACAGCGCACTCAAGCCGCTAGGTCCTACCTGGATCTTGTGAAGCCGGGCGTATTCCGCCGCGTCTTTTTGGGCATGGTGAGTCCAATGCCTCTCTTTAGTGCTGTATGAAACACTAACACTGTTGACGGTCAGGCGTTGCAAATGTGGTCTCAGCTGACAGGTGCGTTGCGGTGCGTTATGGAGATGTGCATGCACATTGACCGTTAACGTTGTCCCCAATAGGCATGAATGTGAGTTTTGGTAGTTTCCTTTGGCAAGTATGTGATCTGACGCTCCATAACCTACAGGTCATGATGTACTGTAAGTGAGCTTGCGGGCTTTGAGCGATCGTGCTCACTCAACAGCGGCTGTGTAGATATCACTTTGGTCTTCGAGTCCGCTGGAAGTGAGTAACCAAGTTATTTTTGCCCATACCTGACCGGTCTGATGTTTTGCTTTGCTTGGCGTCAGTCACTGGGCGTCGTGGCACTCTCATCGCGTCTTCTGTCCAATACGTTCTCAACATGGTGTAAGACTGTCCAGCCTCGGGTGCTTAATATTCCTCCTAACACTCCAGCTACAGATTTACCATCCCCACAATTATATACATTGACAAGTAGGGGCCTTCCTTGCCTCTGATGCTGAGCGTTCAATGAAGTGTTCAACCCCTTGTTCAGGTGGGGCCGCCGTCCGTTGCTCCTCATTGGCAGTTCATTCATGGCGAGTCATATCATCGGATTAAACCGTATATTTGACACAATGCTAAGCGGTATTCTCGAAATGCAGTGCTTCTGGTAAGGCTATTTGATGATATTTGATTGGATTCTCCTTTGACGATGCTCGCCTAATGCTGTACACGGCATGCAGGCTGTTCCTTGTTGGAGGACTTCAAAAGGGCTTCGGGGACACATATGAAGTCGACAATGGCAACGGTGGAACGGAAGAGAAGTTCCTCATCCGCGGTCAGCTGCCTTCATGAAAGCTTCGGCTAGAAGCCCTCGCTGAACAGAATTGATCCCAGGGCACGACTCTATCACCAAGGTGAGAACATGCTTATTCGTTCGTGATGAAACGTAAGTCCTTACAGCTGCTTTGTAGGGGGTGATTGTCTGCTCCTACTTCTTTGTTATCAGTGCGTACCTGATTCCTCCTTACCCACTATTAGTCTGAGAGGACTGAAGCTGACCTCTCACTTGCTTTTCCAGGCTGTGAGAGATCCGCACAACGTCTATTTGGAAGGTTTACTGATTTAACACGATAGTTGCTTTAACCTGGGGACCCGTTTCCTGGACCTACCCGGTATGCAAGGGGCAGAAAACGATGATTGAGTTGCTGATACCTGGTGCCCCTCTCCCAGTCCGAAATCTTCGACCAACGAACAAGGGCCAAGGCCGTTTCGCTGAGTAGTAAGCTTGAAGAGTTACGAGATCGGACCGGTCACGGCTAACTTTGATCTTACTACAGCCGCGACGAACTGGGCGTTCAAGTGCGTGAGGCCAGACGACAGTCCAAATCTGCAAATCTGCGGAACCCCATGGCTTATACCTTCACAGCTTCGCACTCGCTTACGCCGTGCCTCCTGCTCTCGAGAACATCAACGCTGGAACTTACATGGTGCAGTTTGGGTCGACGTATACTCCATGCTAGTCGGAAGGCTGATCATCTGCATCGCGATATCACTCGCGCAGATCTTTGGCGGGTTCTGCTTCGCCATGACCATCCACGTCTTCTTCATGTATCCCGAAACGAAGTCTGTCGTTCCCTGAATTCTTCAAGGATACCGTTATAGCTACTAACGCTGACATCTAATTGTCTCAGGGGCCGCACTCTCGAAGAAATGGAAGAGCTCTGGAACAGGTAATTGGGGACCTAAGCGCTTCAAACAGCGTAAAGACAGACATGTGGCTGATCGAGTGGACTGTTTGCAGTGGACACGTTTTCAACGCTTGGAAGCTCAAGCCCCACGTCGGCAAGAAGACCCTTGAGGAGGTCGTCGGCCACGAGAAAGCCGTGGCCATTCACGAAGAGGACGACCGCAAGGTCTGAGTGCCCAGCGCACCACTTAGCGTCACAAAACTATGCCATCTTCCTTTGGTTCTGAGTGTCCCTACTCCCGTAGTTACTGGTCTTCTTAGGTTGTGAAGTACATGTTTGCTGTGCCATAATTGGGCCTTGACGATGAAAACCTGTTTTGCACTCCCGTAGTGTCTCTTAGCTTGCGGTACGCCTAGAGTTCGTTGCGGTAAGAGTAGTCAGGACAAATTTTCGCTTTGTCCGCCGCTGATCCACATCTCCATCATGTCGTCCTCCACCAGCTGCGGTTTACTCATCCCTACGAGCTCGTCAAAATGTGCTACGAAAATCTCGAAGTTTCTGATCTCTACTCGCTCGCACTCACTTGCCATGCGCTGCACGACTTGTCGCTGCCCGCGCTCTACTCAACCGTGCTCATCGATCTGTCGGCATACGCGCCGGCTTTCCCACCTACTTTCGACCGCCACGTCCGCAATCTCACCCTAGTCTCGGGCCATTACGGGTTCCGCGGAGGGGATGTTCACTCGCATGTATACCCCCAGTATTACACTCTGACGCCACCCGAGGTGGCAGACCAGATTGAGCAGCTTGTGACGGGCCTCAAGCTGCTCGAACGTCTTTCAACGAGCGATCACCTCCTCAGCCTTACGGTCTACGAAAGCTTCCTTCATGCCGAGGAAAGAGCACTATCGCGCGTATGATCGTCGCTGTGTCGCAGCTTACTGGCCTGACCCGCCTGGTCCTCGTTCTCGGCTTGCCGGAAGAGCAATGGAACGGCACCTTACTTGGAGCTTCGACTATTGGAAAGACCGATTTTGAGCCGCTTCGTAATCTCGAGTCGCTAGATGTCGAAGGGTGCCTTTGGGTCAATTCGCGCTTTGTTACAGACTTTGTAGAGGACTCCATAGTCGCATCCAGGAGCACCCTGCGCTCCTTGCGCCTCAACTTCGACCCTTGGGCTGCCACCGATTTCACGAATCCAAACTTCGAGGAGAGTGCCTCTACCCCGTCGACGCGCTTGGAAGTGCTTGCGCATGTTACGCATGAGCTCATCTCACTGTTCACTCATGATGACCCTCGCGCGTTCTGGTCATTTCTTGGCGCACATCCCAGCATTGTTTCCCTCCGTGTCACGACACAGCTCGGCGAATGGTTCTTTAGGTACTTCAGGGACCTTCCCTCCTCCGCCCTTCCAAATCTTCGTCCTCTCGCTTGCGATGTCCCCGAAGCAGCCGACTTTCTGCGCTCCGCAACCGAAAGCTCATTGGCTGAGCTCGACCATGTTGAGCCAGAGGACGGCGGACCCCGAAGCACCGACACTGTGGAGACGGTAGTTCGGCTCATGCAAGAGCGTCAGCTCCCCCTCAAAGTCCTCCGAGTCGAGCATTACGAGGATGGGATGAGTCTGCAGGAGGGCTTATTTTCGCTCGTGCCGTGCTTGCACGACTCGCTGGAGGTGTTTAGATACGTGGGAGGTGCACAAGTAAGCTTCAGCCGCCCCACCCCCTTTTCGGTTACTGTTGACGTCGTTCCCCGCTTCAGGGTGCATCCATAGCAGCGATATTCTCTCCGTTCGCACGCCTTCCCTCGCTGGAGCTAAATAGCCTGAACGATACGGACGAGCTTCGCAATGCGCTCGCTCAGTCGCCTCCGCCCCTGAGCATCGTCAGATATTAGGTTTTAGTGATATGGGGTAGTGGTGTGCGTGTGTGTGTAGGACGGCGAAAGCCCAGAAACCGAGCCTGGCCCGATGTGAGTGGGTAAGCGGGCACGTATCATGACTTTCTGATTAGAAATGCGAGCTGAGGCGTGCTGGACGCTGTTCTGCGAGTAGGTTAGCCTTGGACCTGCACTCAGGTTTCAGGGGAACCAAGATCGTGAACCTCAGCCTGAAAAGAAGGGATCATAGAGCTGAACGTAGTGTGTGGATCACACGGACAGCTTTGGAGGCCTCTGTCGCCGACGTCTGCTCTGGGATGGCGTCTGACTCTGCGAAGGTATGTTGATATCCCAGTACTGTACAAAACCTTCCGTGAACTCGTGAGGCTTAAACTGTTCGAAGGATAAAATGCGGCCTACATGCAGTTGGAAAAACGCAAGCAGTAGTGTGGCTGCTTGGTTACGGCATCCTCACATTTGGAACTTCGCCGAAGGGCAGGCTAGTGCGTCGCATTTTAGAAAGTATCCCACACAGTTCATGCCGACGGTATGTGCCATCGGATCCAAAGCACCACATCACTTCCTTAGTCCCATTGAGAAGCATGCATCCCCAGGAGCATCAATTTGAGGCAAACGAAAGACATTCCCTTTCATTACCAGATGTTTATCAATGAACGGGAGCTATCACTTTTACATTGCGATGCAACAAATTCCCACAAACGAAAGCGTAGGAAAACTGTTTGATTCGAAAGAAATGGTCACGCCTTTGGTTGCGAACTGCGAAAGGGGACAGGATCGGCTTGGCCCAACAAAGTTATGAGCTTCACATTAAAAAATACGGTCCAACGTGATTTAGTCTCATCTTCTGGACCCTGAAAAAGGCCTGCGAAAGATGCGGGAAGGAGTAACGGACGACCTCCGCAGTACTCGATGAAAACCCTCTGCCGCTAGGAGGTCGGTGTGGCATTCCAGACTTCTGTATACAAAAGAATTTAAAGAAGGAAGGCTACATTGGGCGAAGAACGTTCCCATCGGCGACGCTATCCCTGCGCTGCAGTCGCTCAGGCTGTCTGGACCGTATATCTACACTTTAAGCCATTTGAGTTCGGTGAATAGGCCAAGCAGTGTAAGTATGTCCCAGATCCGGTCTCGGAACGACAAGGACAAGCCAGGGAGAGTACGAGCATTGTTGGCAGCGAGCGCGGCGATGCCTGCGTAGTCGTCCTAGATTGACGACCGTATGACGATCTGGGGATTATAAGACATGCGAGGTGAGGCTCAAGTCAGGCTCGCCGTCGAGGAGGTCGGCCTAGAGAATCCAGATGTGGCGAGCAGGGTGAAGTCCTGCGAGGTCGCATGCGACGAGAAAGCGATCGAAGGCACCAAGATCACCGCCAAGCAGAATGTCAGTTTCGCAGTAGGGATGGGGCTCGGATAATGTCTAAACATCATTAGCGACAGTTCAGAACCCCGACAGTCCATGATGTGTAGAGCGACTCACTTTCCAAGCCCTGTAGACCAATGCAAGCGTACTACGTTCCGTCCTGCCGTCACCATGATTAACGTCGCCCTCGGTAACAAAGTCGAAGACCCCGGGACCACGTCTCGTGTGGGAGCAGGGGGAGAGTCATGGCTTTAAAGTGGGGGAGTGAAGTAGAGCGAAAAGGTGTTATGGGCGTCCGCGTGCTGGGTGCTCGAGTTGGTGAGAATGTGGCGGAAGCTGGACAACTGGACAACCTCGGCGTTGTGAACGTGAGATTTCAGCATTTCCAGACCGCAGACCAATGCTTGAATCAGCATTACTCGCGGTAGAGCAAAATGCCATTCCGCTTGGGCACTCTTGTGTCGCACGACCACCTTATCTCAATGCGAGACTGGGCCAACATCATGTCGGTTCTTATTTCAAGGGTTGCGGTTTTTCTGAAGATGTAATTATATGAAGCTGGCCATAGCCTGAGGGGCCGCATCCCGCGATGCCTACCTGCGGCATGGCAGAAGGGACCTCCCCCGCCTGGAGATTAGCGCGCGGTGTCTAGACAACTTCAAGAGCCGAAATGATGGGTTTATCCAAAACGAGCGAAGTGAATAAAGCAGCTGGTAGACTCACACGGCTTTCTGAGCCAGCCAAATGCCAAGCCTCCGAACACCGTCTTATCCCCACATAGTCTAGCTTTCGTTCGCTGGTGCGAAGCTTTTTTCCCTTGTGGTTGTGGTGCTGGCCCAGCCCTTTGTCGCTCTTGTACTCTACCCCTCCTGTAGCCCACTAGCGGCGTCGCATGCAGAGCTCTTAACCCCTAAACCTTACCTACTAAACTTTTACCGCGCTGCACGCGAAGCATTACAAAAGTCCGTGTGACTAGCAAATGCCGTCGATCGCGTCCCATCTCAAGGCGCGAAACGTCTGTACAGATCCGGATTCAGGTCCACACACACACACTCTAAAACCCTCGCAATCTATCTTTGTCCTCAATTGTTCCTTTTCTCCTGTCGTTCTGCTAGAGTTCAAGTTCCCGGGTCTGTTCCCTTTCCCGTTATGACTAAACGTCAGTATCCCGCGCACATTGAACATGCATGCTAGATCTGCTAGAGCACTCTATGAGCATAATGCTGTCTTCC